>JAVCKZ010069283.1:0-14078 GCA_034780755.1 Lepetodrilus elevatus
CATAGAGACCTGATACTTTCAGAATATGTTAATAATATCATATTTGTCACATGTGTGAAGTTTCATCGTAATATAGTTGTTTGTTACAAATATATTAACCCTTAAAGTTCGGGACGTTTTTTTTGGGCCACCCGATATATATATATATATATATATATATACTAGTATGCACAAAATTACGATCATGTACATGGATCTATTAACGTTTGTTCCTTTCCAGAAATGAAAATACAATTCAAGTATAGGATCTGTACTAATCATCCTTTTGTTAATCATTATTTTAAAACTTGATTTTAGAGAGAAATTAAATCTTGCCATGTTTCACAATGTTTTATGAGAAACGTCTATCTCTCTCTCTATCTCTCTCTCTCTGTCTCTCTCTCTCTCTCTCTCTCTCTTATTATTATTGTTATTATGTTGACCAGTCCACGGAAGACAGAGTAGTGATCCCATCAATCTGCGTCGGATCTTCCCCGGGCGCGTGGCTAGTTCCCAGACCGAAAAGAAAAAGAGATAGGCCTACTCTTTGTTATTATACAGATGAACGCGCACGTGAGAAAGATATTGGCGTTAACCATTCAATGACAAGCGTTCAACAGCTGTCGCGTGCACTCCCTTTAAAAATAACGCACTATTTCCCCCCGTATGACATATACCCATAATTATATAGGGGATGGGACATCCTTTTCTCATTCGTTGCCAATAATGACTTGAAACATTTATCAGTTTATCATGTTTGCATTGTGTAGGCCCTTACTTCCGGGCACCCTATCTCAATGACAATATTCACTCACTGGGCCGAGAGAAACGTTCTAGTCAAGTCATTTCAAGATGTCGCTCTCTATTAATATTTGCAGCCAAATAAGAAGCAAGATATGGTTGGATGAATTGCGATTTTTTTATTTTTTGAAAAGAAAATGAATGATATAACTATTATGGCAAGGAACACATATATTTCGTCACGTTGTTGGACCATTTAAGACGGTGCATTGAATCAAATTTCCATGCACACGTTATTTGTATCAATAATGTATTATGCATAAACAGTCTTCATTATGTTGTAATACATATTATTAATTGTACATGTTCATTTATATAACCTGTACTACTATAGTATCTGTAACATTAAAATAAGGCAAGTTATTAGGCAAGGGGAGTAACTATAATAGTACCTCTTCAAGAGCCGTAAAATGGATTAGTATGGTATCTACATATACATGTATAATATATATTTACACGTCACGTGCAATGCATGTCACACATACGCTTTAGCTCTCTCTCTCTCGCTCTCTCTCGCTCTCTCTCTCTCGCTTTCGCTCTATCTCTCTCTCACACACACACACGCACATACACACACGCACACACACACACACACACACACACACACACACACACACGAACCAAACCCTAAAGAGTGTCCTTACTATAAGGACTCTCTTAGGGATCTCTAATACTAATACTAATTATACTAAGCTATCATATATCCTACGAGACCATGAGGACTCCTTATGGTCTCGTAGACTATAATGGTAGCTTCGAGAAACGATACCCTGGTATATAAATATTGCATCTTTTGAAAACCATAACTAATTATTACAATTATTACCATGAACTAAATAAACTTGATCTTAACGCAGATCCAATTAGTGCACATTGTTCACTATTTATACAACATCTAATTAATGGTGGAACATATCTATTCATAACTGCCTTGACGTTACCTGAAGGTATGACTTCTTTTAGCTAGATAAAGTAACAACGCTATGAGGTCATACTTTGTATACACCGTGCACGTTGACCCTGGGGAACATAAGACATCCACGCAGTGTTCTTCGCTACACGAGATGACACCGCGAGTGTTAACATTGTAGCACATAGAACACGGAAGCGTGGACTGGTTTGTATTACCCCGGGGAGTTGAGAGGAACGCTGGTGCACAATTATGGATTGTTCAATAAAATAATGCAAAGCTAGGAGCATATTTTGCAGCGTGTATCTGACTCGGTATAAACGCACACATTATTATAACTTCCTGTTCGTAGTTATAATAACTGTTGTGTGGACAATGGGAAGTTGGCTCCTTTTTCCTTTTTCCTTTTTCGATATTCATTTTTTTCTAGTTTTTTTTTTCTGAAGTAGACTCAATTTTAAAAGTATGCATTTATAAGGCACCAATGACAAAATTAATATTTAATGTATTAACACCAACTTTCTTTCACGTACCGTAATTCTCCTACAACTACACACAAGCCTAAACCGGAAGTGTGCCACCTACATAGGCTTATAGGCTCCATTGAAACCATTCTATTGCACTTATCAAATCTGAATTACATAATCTGTCATGTACCGTAGAACACTAGCTCCTTATTCAGAAAAAAACCCGTTGAATATCGAAAAAGGAAAAAGGAGCCAACTTCCCATTGCCCGTTGTATGACCAAGAGGACGCTGTGTGGTAACCATTATGTGTATGCTTATACTATTTTATATATATATTTATTTATTTATTACGTATATTTAAGGTCTACATGATTGTGTACGTTTTTATTCATAATTGTATATTCACCATGGTGTCTTTTAGGTCATTACTGGCCTGGTGCTGCGCCTAAATATTGAGTCTTTTATGTAAATACATGTATTTGCAAATACACGATAATAAACTATATTATTATTATTATTATTATTATTATTAATATTATATTATTATTAATCATAATATTATTATTATTATTTGGTACAAGGCAATGCAGATCGTTCTTCTTTGTCAACGTGTAATTAGCTTTGGACGATTCATTATCAATTCATGACGTCTGTTTTTCACTTATTATCTCGTGTTATCATAGACCAATGGTTTTGGTCATGTTTTGTTTTCTACATACATGCATGTATTCTTAGCTGGAATTCATGACTATCCGTGCCAATTATAACTACCCTGCAAACTTTGTTGTGTGTCATATTCTATTTGTAGAATATGTATTGACCATTCTTTTGTTATACACACAACTTTTATTTGGCCAGTGACAAAGGGGACTTTCGAGAAGAACACCCGTGTAGGATATATTCACCCATCTGGACATGATTGATTTTAGGCGCGGGATTACATAGACTATATATGATTTCCAATAGGAGATACGCAAAACATGGCGACTTCAGAAGTTACCACTGAAACCCTCTGCACACATTGTGCATAATATGTTGTTCCACTGAGAGCTACGACGGTCATGTTTCTCTAATCTACACTTACATCGAGAATCACTACGATATCTTTGTGGAACTGGCTCCAGGACCACCTCGACCTCAACTGGACACACCCGGCGTAAGCCATGACTGACCGGATGACCATCAGCTGCTGACCCAGATAGCTCGCGGAAAGAGATAGGGGACAAGTTGGCCAAGGACCCGGCGATGACCTCATAGTTAGCGCACGTACAGAACAGCTGATGGCGGGATCAGGATCTCGACCACGACGGCTTTCTACATGAAGGTCTAACAGCTATCGATAGGCCATGTTATGACGTCACATGACGTTTTATAAACAGCATTCTGATTTGAGTATAGAGTCGCACTAAGAAAAGTTTGTAATCTCGGGCCCAGGGACCTGTTCCACCCAGAGAGCAATCGTACCGCACGCGATAGTCGTAACTCCCATACGTTAAAGCCACATTCACACCGGATCGTACGATTTCTGGATCGTGCGATTGGTGGCGATTTGGCAGAGATACGACCAATCGGCAATGGTTGCGACGATATCCATAGCACAGTCACACCGGCTTGCAAACAGGTTATATTACGACCTAGCTGCGACCTAAACATGTTGCAATCGTGGGCAAATCGTACACGGGTCGCACTACCGATCGTGAAGTCGTACCACAGGTGGCACCACCAATTGTCAGGTGACACGACCAGTTGCACGACCAATCGTGCGACTGTGGGACCCGCGATTAACCACGACTGGTGGTGCGAGTATGCACGACTGGTAGTACGACCATGTAAGACCTGTCTGCAACTTCTTACGATTTGGAAACACAGGTCAGAAGTTTTGAACATGATCATGACCATCGACCTTGCTGTGGCGATCACCCACGACCTCTGCGACCAGTCGCACGCTCTTTGTACGATTTGCCCACGATTGCAACATTTTTCGTTCGCAGTTAGGTCGTAACCTGGTTGCAAGCCCCGTGTGACTGGGTCTTTACAGGCACACCCATATAAACCTATACCATGAAGGTTAATATAGCCATAATTGTTAATACAATACATATCTAAATTTATCATATATATATACATGTATAGTCAGCCTTGATTTACATCAAGGGCATCTTTTAGTCATAATTATTTTATAGTGCCATGACCTCGCATTGAAGCCGATTAGTTGGCAGTTGTGTGCAGTATTCGTACTTAAATAGAATGCTTATTGATAATAAACCAATCCAGGTTTTAATATCAGATAACAAGTTAATATAAAACAGTTCTGTTCATACACATGGTACAGGCCTTATCTCTCGCCATGGAAGGATCTTTACTCATCTGCTGTATGTCTAATTTACTTTTACTTCTTCTTACATCACTAGCGAAAACTAATAGATTGCTTCAAATAATGTATATTTGTTTGCATTTATATCATTATTGTTCTAATTTACATCTGCTAGCGAGTGTTCTAAATTATATCAATATATGATTGTTCTATTGTATTTTGGTTGATGCCTTATATTTTCTTTGTCAATTTTCTCCACGATGATCGTTGGACATTTACTATATTAATATTAACAAATATATTTACGGTATATTACAATTGTATTACACGCGCTTTAAATATTACTGTATTAAAATAAGTTTTAAATATTATAAATGCATTACAAGTACGTTTTAATAGTACACATTTATTACAAATGTTGAACTATTAGATATAATAAATGTAATAAAGTTTTTGGCTGAGGAATATCTTTGAGAAAATGCACATCACTATTTTTATTTTTAATATATATTCTGTACAGGTTGTCATAAATATATCTCACGTCACACATATTTTATTTAGAATGAATATTTTTCCAGGTTCACTATTTCGTTAATTTCGATTTAATTCAACACGAGTATAACTATGCTATTTTGAATTCGTTTTGCGGTATTTTCACAGTATTATTAGAAATTATACAACCTCAACCAATAGGCCTATTCAATCCCGAGATCTTATTTATGTACGTATAAACAATATACCATCTACAACCTTTACGACTACTTTAGGCATAATGAGTATTGGAAAAACTCATACATTTGTATAACCATATGTATTCAACTACACACATAAACATGTATCTTGAAGATCGCTGCTAATATACTATTTCCACCATCTTATTTACAGTTTTCCACACGTGTCAGATGATACGATTTGAACATGGATCTTTCCCTCTAAGTCATAGTCCGCCAATATCAAACCACAACCAGTTTAAACATTCGCTCCTGAACAAGCTACACATCCAGAACGACAGGACACACACTTCACGCTTGCCACACCCCTTCAAAGCAAGCAACAATTTCCATCGAGACATCAGCTTGCATAGAAAGACAACAACGACGTTACTGTCCTACGGAACTTCCGCTCGACATTACAAGCTGGACCACCCCGTTTCTCATTTAGACACTCCAATCAGCAGACATGTATCACTTAAGAAATCGTTACTATCGCAAGGCGATAAGCCCTGGACGCCAGTCATAGCCAAGCAGCAATATTATCCGACGACACGAAAACCAGGTTCACAAGATGTCAACCGTGTGCCATATAATCCACCGGATAGACTTCCTTCTAGGCAGCCAGTTCCCATTTCAGACAATGTTATTAGTTCCAGGCGACGTCTGCCGTCCAGACAACCCATTCCCCGGACAGCTGCTATGCGTTTAAGAAATTCCATGCCTTCTCGACAACCAATTCCTCGAGGACATTTTAGATCGAGACCACCTGTGCCTTCTCGAATACCATTTCCAGGAATAAATACTATGAAATCAAGACAACCCGTGCCTTTTCAATCAAATGTCATACGGTCAAGACAACCAGTGCCCTCGCGACCCCCAGTCCACCCGCATCCAAGACAACTCTCGCGACCCAGACAAGCTGATTCTGCAGACGGAAACCAGTCCAAGGAAGGTTCGAATTCAGAAACAACTTTCGTCGAAAGAGATATAGCTTTATTTCCTGACCGGAAACCATCCAGACAACCATTTCCTATTCCGCTGGACTCTGTCAAACCCGTGCGACGCACCAATACGCCGGGGACAGGAAGTCCACTTGGAAGACACCGTAAACGCCCAATCGACAGTAGAACACGCTCAAGACCCAGCCACACGAGGAGGTTTAGCAGAGGACCTATGGGCATCAATCACTCAGGTTCTTGCAGCAAGTTGTGTTCTAATCTGTGCGTGTTTGGGTATGTGAAGGACGCTTCCGGTTGCCAGACGTGCAAGTGCAGACGTTCAGGTGAGCGGATCATCTTACCCCACACCCTTTGTCTTAATTACAGTTTATTCTTTAGTTATCGCATGGTATCACTGTAGACGGGTGTCATATTATGTTCCTAGCGGTGGACTCCCAATCCAGCAACACAGACTGGAATCCCAGGATCGCCAGTGGTCCTGTTTCATATATGATCATTGTGTAGTGGCAGTAACCAATCTCAGCGGTCACAATATTATATTCTTCATTCATTCAGACTTCGAAAATATATTCATGATTAACTTGCAATTTAAAAAATAATAATAATTATGGTTTAGAGACGCTGTCAAGATTCGTCCACTTACATCACGACTTGTTAAATATGTCAACATATTTGTACCAGGATATACCATCATTATATCAATCATACCGCGACGTCCATCTGATTCAACTAATTTAGTGTTATGATGGTTTGTATTCGCATTGAGATATACCATTGAGCATGTTGTCCATTCACTTCGCAGATCTGTGGACCTGTTCAAATGCCTATTGTTCCTTCCCGTGTCCATTCGGCTATGAACAGGATGCCTTCGGCTGCAGGACGTGCAAATGTACATTCAGTAAGTACTGCTAGACATCAGTCGTCGAAACATTCTGCCGCTACTGCTGATAACGCAATCGTAGAACCTATTGACGTGACAAATGAACTAACAATCTTTGCAAATTATGCCTTTATGATGCAGTCATGAGCAAGCTTGGGTAACATCTGACTAGCTGGTGAAAGCGACTTCATAAATTTGCTTATCGTTACCGGATGCTTAAGGTTCAAGATGTAAGGCGTACTCAGTCCATGGTGTTGTAAGGCGTACACAGTTCAAGGTGTATAACTTACATTGTTCAAGGTATATATGGCGTACTTCTGCTGAAAAATATAATATTATACATTTTATTTGTCCAAAATACGTCTCAGTTGTTTGTGAGTTTTCAATTTAACAACCGGGACCTTACGGAATAATTTTGAAATTTGAGTTTACCCCCAATGGCATCTAACATTTAGTAACCTCATTGCGTGGATATCCTTTCATAAAGCTATCTTATCTGCTAAGCTACGATAAGATAAGATAAGAGAGCGTTGTGGTGTCTTAGTGGATAAGAGAGATTCATGACAGGACACCCTGGACGCGAAAATATTCATTTTTAATAGTTATGAAATTCAGGGTATTGTTTATTTTCCAGACCTGCTTATGGACTACTTGCGCGGCATGCTGACAACTAACAAACCAGACTGAGCTTGCTTCTATGTCTCTCTGAAATGCTGTCTTTGCCATTGGCTTACTGCTAGTAAAACATCCCTACACTGGGACAAGTTGCCATGCGTGTGCAGGATTGGAATACGCTACAAGCTTTGCATTGTTAATCTGCATGTACATGTACAGTTGTAATATAGGGAACCATTATTATCATATATGTGCTTTCAATGAGAAAGAGCTTTTAGCTATACCTTATATCTTTGTTTGCCTATCTTAACCCTCTTCCTGCTGGATTTGGCACAGACATTGCTGTTTAGGGCATCTCCAGTTGCCTCCAACATGGAAAGGGTTAAAAACATGACAACGATGTATAGAAAGAATACCGGTATGCTAATACGTAACGCTTGTTAACGACGTTTCGTAGCATTTGTTTCCAAAAATGTGAAAAATAATTAAAATCGAAATAATTGCTACGAAACGTCTTTGACAAGGACCTGCTAATAATACGGTGTCTCATGATTGCATTGAGGTATATTGCCAGTTGGTACATATACTTATTTGCTACATATCACATATTACTTTCAGTCAACCGATATTTGTGGAAATATCCTGCCATATTCCCCCGGATATCCAGATAATATCCTGCCATCTTCCCCCGGATATCTGGATAATATCCTGCCATCTTCCCCCGGATATCTGGATAATCTATCTCTAACATTGACTTGTGTTGCACTTCGCTGATTGGTTGGTTTGCTGCTTGAACTATTCGCTGATTGGATACAGCTTGCTACTCCGGCTTAATCGTCGACAGTGACATCTTGTTCCATGAATCCTATATCCAAGTGATATACATGTACTAGTATTGTGATCTTCTACTTTCATTTCTATAAAGTATTGATTTATTAAGTTCCCAAAATAATTAATTACTACGTAAAGGCATACTATCACAGATTGAGTTGTCATTTTGTTCCGAATTGGATTTTAAAATGAAACGTACATGCACTTACTTTAGTATATATATATATATATACTAGTATATATATTATATGATCGCTTGTATACCTCGAATATATTTTCACCGCTGTAGGATAGGTAAAATTCCATTGCAGTGTACATGTCATGTAGAACCCGAATAATGTACTGTAAAATCTCAATTTCCTATAGTTATAAGACTATAAGGGGAATAATTCTTCTAATCATTGAGCATGGTCAAAATAACCTTTCACGACCACAGGCACCAATAAGTATTCGTCGTGTCTAATTAAATATTATTAATAAATATAAAAAATATTGATAACTAGTGGGACATGTGAAATAAGTAACTGGTTGTATAAAGTACCTGTGTAGTCGAAGCAAATGTATATATATTTCCAGTAAAACTACGCTAGATTACTATATCGGTCAACGATCTGTGATAGTATGCGTGTAATAATAATCGGTAGGACATATTTGATGGTTCATAAAGAAACCACATTGTATATACAAGTCGGTTATTATGTTTCTATTATGCTGTTTTTGTTTTCATTTAATTACTAGCATTATGCATCTCTCCGTATTCTTTTCAGATTTAAACCATGGACTATTTTTCCGAGCTTCATAGTACCCACCATGTTGGTATTAGCAATAATACATATCTATTCATGTATAGCCTTATTTATTTATGTATCGGTCAATTTTATATGTTTGTAAATAGTTTCAATGATGTATCGCTTTATCATCTGTATCTAATCATTCTGTAATAAAATGTTCAAAACCTGTCATCATTCGTAGTTATCAGTTCAAAACGTACATAGACAAGTTGAACATCCAGCCACAGATATGAATAAGATTGAACATCCAGCCACAGATATGAATAAGATTGAATCATAATCATACAAGAAAATATAAGACAAGATAAGATAAGATAAGACTGCATCACCCTCTGGGGGAATTTGCTATACATTAGAGAGATAATAAAAGAATACCGTATATAGCTTTATTACCCTGTCGGGGATTTGGTTTGCTTACAAGACTCCTAAACCCCTTGACATGTATCTAGCTGGAGGTTATATATCACAGAAAGAAAACTAATCTAATCTTTCACGTAAAGTTTAATGTATATCGATAAAGCATAGCGTACACATTCTGAAGAAGTGAACTGGATAGCGTGAACATGCCAGGCACCCGTTCCATAGAACAACCGTAACTCTACAAGTCGTAACTCCTTCGCAACTCATAATGTAATGCTATCGTACAGGAGTTACGACTGATGTAATGTTAAGATTGTTCTGTGGAACGAACCCCAGGACGCCGTATGTTCATGGCATACTGCATATAGTACATAGTTCAAGGTGTATGGTGTGTACGGCCAATTGTGTTGTAAGGCGTACACAGTTCAGTGTGTTGTAAGGCATACACAGGTATGGGTGTATGGCGTACAGATAGCTCCATGACATACATATTTCACTGAACTATGGCATGCATGGCACATAGAATTAATATTTTCAACGCTTTCTGCTCGCAACGACCACTCCAAAGACGGAATACAACACTATCCGACACACCTACTGGGATCATTGTCAGAACGGCCTACAGCACTGAAGCAAAGCAAAGAAACATCCAAAGATTTCGAATTGCACATATGCAATAACAGTGCAATTTCTTTATATATAATATAGTGCACTAAACATTGGACCAGTTCCTTTGTGCAGTATTTACCATGTAAGATAAGAGTGTAAACAGGCGTACAGCCATTCTACAGATGTCACACAGGTAAAGGATTATCATTGGGCCAGTAGGGAGAATGTTGCTTTGTGATGAATATTGTATTCTTAAAAGGTTACCGTAGCTTTGAGCAACCGCCTTGCTAGGGAAAGTAAAACGTGTATGTAGCTGAATCTAATTATAGATAATGGTGTAAGATTATTGCTCATAATCAGCATGGAAAATATTGACTGCTCAAAAGATTTATTTTTTAAAGAATATAACTCCAATTTACAATCTACCGATACCATAAGCCACTAAAATGCGAAGACGTACTTTATATAAACATGTCAATTTGAATACATTTGTAAATGTTTATGAATGGCAATGTAAGATTATATTACAGTGCAAAGGTAGAAACCATTTCCCCGCATTTTGTGCAACCCGAAATAGTAAAAGCAGTCAGTAGGCCTACGTTTAAATTATTCACAGTCAAACCACCGTTAAATTACACTGGTCAGTGTTACACTATGTATGTAAGTGTGGGAGAAATTAACAATAACTCTGAAAATATTCCTCTTATATTTTTAAATATATATCTATTTAAAAATATTAAGTAATATGTTCAAATTTGCTCACACTTGCCATTTAGCATATAAAACCAACCAGGATTTGTCATCAACTCAAATGTATTAAAAATATTTACCAAGCGTCATACCCAATCTTTCAACACTAATTCCAACACTGGAGTCCAATGCACCTAAAAAACATTCCCAACTAGTCAGACATATGATGTAAGGAATCACGGAGGCATGACATTATAAAAATTCCCATTAACCTCGCCTCCCCTCGCCACAAGCCTTATCCGAAAAAGAAAGAAACAACAAATACGTGAATTATTGTAAGTGATTCAATGTGTGTAGGTAGGAACATACACATACGTCTGATGCACACATGAGATTACATATGTTGCTCCGTACCAACATCATTTGGAGACAGTACAGAAATCAACGGAATAGAATTAAATATAGTATAAATCTAACATGGCTTTGTAAAAGTGCTCCGATGTTTGCAGTGTCGTGAGTATGCTGTATTTGAGTATGATTGATCATGTTATATTTTCAGAAATCTTTGCCTTGTAATTCATGGTATATGGTGCAGTTTTGACATCAGAATAATATGTAAATATTCTAAGGACAAATCGATTTTGAAGAATGAACGTCTGTCGACAGTAGATGATGTTTTAAGGCAGCCACTACTACCTTAGCCATCTCCATGCTGGAGACAACCGGAAATGCCCTAAAGAACAGTGCTTGTGTCTAATCCGTTAGGGAGAGTTTATATATATATTTTCAACATATATAATTGATTAAAAACAACTTGTTCTGGCACCGGAGAAATCCTTTAAGTACGTCGGAGTTTACTTGGTTCCATTTGTCCTGCTAACGTTCAGTATTTTCTATTCTGTACGTATGTTCTGCACATTTTGTTCTGCACGTGTTGTTATGTGTGTTCTGTTCTGTAATTATTTTTGTCAGCAATGCCAATGGAACCGTGGCATGCCATGACTACCAAGCATAAATCATGCAACCAGAGTGATATCTTTCATAGCTCCATTGACCGTAATATAATCACAGGTGCTTGTCACAAATATTGGATTCGTAGTAATAGAATTCAATTATTCTACTTATTATATTATTACGAATCCAATATTTGTGACAAGCGCTTGTCATATAACAAACACGTTAACACAACATGCAAACACGCTTCACATTGGAAATATTAGTCTGATCAGAAATAGGCAGTGTCTGCACTATCATATAGTCAATGCATACGTAACTTTACGATTAAACTACTGCAATAGCCTGCTCTACGGACTTCCAGACAGCAAGATCAACAGACTTCAGAGAGTACAACAGACTTCAGATAGTACAACATACTTCAAAGAGTACAACAGACTTCAGAGAGTACAACAGACCAGAGAGTACAACATGCAGCTGCAAGAGTAAAGTTCGAGCATAATCCAACTATACTTAATAGTCTTCACTGGTTTCAAATATCTAAACTAATAGAATCATTCAAAAACTATACGTCTCGGGTCATACGATGCTCAAAGTGATTCTGCTGTACAAAGGTCGTTCGGAGATCGGTCATTCTAGCCTGCAGGTCCATCCCAATAGAACACCCTTCCAGAAATTTTAAAATCCAAACTAAAAACTTACTTCCTATAAGACGTTTATGGATACTCCTTGTTTAAACCCATTTCCCCCAAAGCGCAGTTGAGCAGTTGTTAATGCGATTTGCGCTATATACATGTTCATATTACATTATTATTATTATTAATTGTATTATTACGTGGACACCTTGCAATGACAGACAATATTCATTTACGGATATAAAACCAATGGACAAAACTCTGCTCGAATACAATCTCATAGTTTCGGAATAAATCCCACTCTAAAAACATGTTCTTTAATAATTAATTACAACAATGGTATATCACCCCACTTAATGAATCACTAAACGCATTAAGCCATGGAGGAAATAAAGCAGACAAAACCTGTGAGTAATGTTAAATAAGTAATAGTTATGTTTTAGAGAATGCTTTAAAAACTATTCTATCTATTTAAGCAACTACATGTATTCAGATATTTGAAACAAATGAAGAATGTAGGCTATGTACTGTACATTATATATATATATATATATATGTATAAGTGAATGACGTTAAAATATTTCGGTATAGATCATGTACGATGTTGATAGATAGTGTAGAATGTTGATTGACAGTGACGGAAGCGACCAGTGGTAGACATACATATAATTACCAGACGCTAATCTCAAGTAATACCCTCGTGTCCTAAGTAATTGCCCTATAGTTAGCGGTATAAAGAATGCGGTACGCCTTATAGTACTAATCTCTACATTCATTCCCCATTCACCAACAGTTAACATTGATATCCCCTTATACTACCTTCCTGAAGACTACTTAAACATTTCCTCGGAAAAATACTTCACATCAAGAGAGGAATTCTACTATTTCCTAATTTGCATTCCTCTGACTGTTTGCTGGTAAATTGTCAGATAAGAGACTGTGTCACGACTCCTATGTACAGAGATCTAGTCCTAGATGTGACAGGTCATAAGCCGAGGTTTCCCTGTCCTACTGGCTGAAGACAACGACGAGGTCGTAAGCTGGGTGTCCTTTCAGAGACTTTCAAGTAAGGTCAAACGCAGTTACCGAGATACTTGTGACGTCGCCAATATTCTATTTTTCGATTAACCTTTTCTAGACGTATAAGAAGCCTTTAGATGTTATGAAATCGTAATAAATAACGTGACTATGTCTAATTCAAATGATTCACGTCATGTGCAGAGGTTAAGGAAGTATTTAAGAAAGATTGTAAAATGATTCTGGATATGCCATGGGCTCCATTCTGAACTCGGCAGACTATGCGGGGTGTGTTGTGCATGTTGCATTCAAGATTTACATGCATAAAGATCATGCCCTACAAGTACAGTCTACATAAATATTGTATAGGTTTTATATTGTATAGGCCTACTACAGGTATATGTAGATTTACCATGGATTCAGCATGCTTATCTTTCTCTCTCTCTCTCTCTCTCTCTCTCTCTCACACACACACACACAGACACACAAACACACACACACACACACAAACAAAAAAACACACATGTCTCCCCCTCCCCCAAACACACACCC
>JAVCKZ010069294.1:1271-14075 GCA_034780755.1 Lepetodrilus elevatus
TCAGAAGAAGTGTTCTCTGAATATGTCAGAAGAAGTGTTCTCTGAATATGTCAGAAGAAGTGTTCTCTGAATATGTCCAGAAGAAGTGTTCTCTGAATATGTCAGAAGAAGTGTTGTCTGAATATGTCAGAAGAAGTGTTGTCTGAATATGTCAGAAGAAGTGTTCTCTGAATATGTCAGATGGAGTGTTCTCTGTGCATGTAGGCTCCCAGCGTACATGTATATATATATGAGGTAACTCATCATCCTGATCTACTACTGCAGCCCCTGCTGGTCTAGACAGTGAGTCACTGCTGCTACCGCTTGACCAATACTTAAGCACTGTAGGTGCCAATCTCCTGGCAGACTTCGCCAAACTCGCCAATCTCCTGACAGACATCGCCAAACTTGGAGGAAACAATTTATTCCTCTGTCACAACAAGTCAGGGACACAAAGTCATGACCGGGACTGGAAGAGGGGAGAAGAGAAGAGAAGAGAAGAAGGAGGAGAAGGAGGAGGAGGAGGAGGGAGGAAGAAGGAAAGGGGACCTCCTAGTTTCCCCATATCTAAAATAGCATCAGCAGTAGAACTATTCAAGTAGATGGTGCATTATTGATCGGGCAGCAATGGCTAAAGTGTTGCCATGGAAACGCTTCTGTTGGTTTATTCACTGCATGGCCTGGTTTCTTCCTGGGACCGTGGCCTTGGCCTTGACTCTCTGCACGAAGACGGTGCATACGGCCCTGCACAAGAGCAGCGTTCTCCATCCACGTCGATTCTCCGGTGACATGGGGTCCGGAGAAACTCCAACTTTTTGGCACCCTTCGCCGATGACCAACGGCACATCTATCTGGCCCACGGGGCACATCTATCTGGCCCACGGGGCACGAAGGTCCATTGAAGTTTCCACGGCGTAAGAAATCCATGATGTAAGCCGCAATCAATGCAACCTGCCCTTTCGGTCGTAAACCAATTTGCGTCCCAACAAACAGCATTGGGCAATGGAAGAATCAGGGTTCGGGACCCAGTCACAAGCACAAATAATCCTGTTTGCACAAGCTACTTGAACAATATCCAATTTGCGATCAAAGGTGGAGAATGGCCATGCATCACAAGGGTTTGGACGGAGAGGGGGAGGGAAGGGGAGGGGAGGTGAGAGGGAGGGGAGGGAGGAGAGGGGAGTGGAGGGAGGGGATGGAGACTTGAGCAAGCAGGGGCGACAGGAGAAGAGTGACATAAATCTTTCACAAACTTATACTTAATAAAATAATAAAGTTCTATTTCTCAAATATGAAATGTTCCAACATTAGCTTGGTATTAGAAAGAGGAATGCCATATATTGCTTAATTTTTTTAAATATTCATACACTGAAATTTTATTAAAGAAATAAAGCTGCATTTCTTTCAAATATGGAAATTTCCAAAAATAGTTTATTTTTTGAATACTAAAAAACCCAGTATGCTTCATTGATCAAAGAGACTAGCAGCTGTATTTACTATTAACCAGCGGAGGAAGGGGAAGCTTTCCACACACTGTTGACCGAGTTCCGTTGGAATCCTTGGTGAATATTGATCCGGCTTGGAAATGCCAAATGACGCAACTTCCTGCGATGTAAAGATGGCGCAGGACTTCAAGCAATTGGACAAAACAATCATTAGTGACAACAGCTTCAGATGGAGCTTTGATTCATGATAGCATTTCAATGATGATTATAGTCTGCTTGATATAACTGATAAAAATTATGAAAATTGAAAATAAAAATAAACATAAATTAATTCCAAAATAGTCTGCTTGCCGTCTGGTATTTTGTGTTCTGGATAGAATACAGTGCAGCAGTACTAAGTACAGTGAGTGGTTCATTATGGAGTTTAACATCACCGTGTAAATCTTTGCTACGATTGTACTAGGCCATATTTCCACTGGCTGTTGGTGCTAGCTGACAGAATATCCTGCCATATCTGAGGGCATACAGGGTACATTGAAGAACATACCGGGTATATCAGTGGGTAGGCCATATTTCCACTGGCTGTTGGTGCTAGCTGACAGAATATCCTGCCATATCTGAGGGCATACGTCGGAGAACATACAAGGCACATCGGAAGACATACTGGGTATATCTGAAGGTATACGATGTATGTCATATTGTGATGCAATACCCTTTGAACAGTGCCACTTCCTGTAGCGTACAATAAAATATTAATCTCATTGGTGACAAATAATATCACACAGGAACCTGCAGGAATTGTTACCACACCACCGCCACCGCCACCACCACTGAGCTCAACAACATCCAGGTTCCAGAAGCTGGCAGATTTCATATTTGCCCAATATTGGCTGAAGGACAAGGAGTCATATTTCACCTCCCGTCAGGTTAATAATGGATCTGTGGTGTCACTTGCAACTGTCGTCACACCAAACACGAGCTGCAGACTCCGCAACTCACCATGACCTTTTAGCTCCAGACAGTGGTGGCGGCCATTTTGCATAATAAAGAAAACTTTTTAAGAATAGGATAAATCCATCCTAAAATCGTGGCAGAAAATCTGCATGTCTTGTAGTGGTATCCGTATTGACAATGCAGAAGTAATTAAGACCTTTTTTGAAAAGGAAAGTTTGGCCATTGTTTGACCATCATCAAGTAGAAATAATTAAGTCATATTTAACCCCCTCCATGCTGGATTAGGCACAGTGACAGCTTTTTAAGGCATCTCCGGTTGCCTTCAGCATGAAGAGGGTTAAAAACATTTTAGACAAAGAAAGGCTGGCTTTCATTTGACCACCATCAAACTTATATATCTGTATAACTTAAATCTATATCTATCCATCTTGAATGAAGAAATTAGAAATTATTATAAATCCAGAATAAAAAAAAATAAAAAATTAGAATTCCTTCAAATAATATCTAGAAATATTTACACAGGACAAAGTCATATACAGCAATCCTAATAACAAAATCAATACTACACTTGTGCATTCGGAACAAGGCAGAATTTACTATTCAATGGAGATAGTTTGATAATGTCCATGCCACTACCCCAGTGATCTCAGCCACATAAAGAGCGACTTCCGAGCGACTGTCCAACACTGACAACCCTCCATACTGGAAGCAATCTCGGCACATCGGCCATTTGCCTCCAACTTGTGACTCAGAGCGACGGCTGTGTTTGCCAATATTCCAAAGATTGACGTATTACAGATTCCAAAATTGGATCCGCTGCTGAAGATCATGTCGTTTACAGACAATGGTCACACACCTTATTCACTTTCCAGTGACTTCTGACACCATTGGCCAGCTTGTCCCATACATTGTCCTTTCTTAATAATTGGTAAATCATACCAAAAAAAACATTAAAAAATATGCCTCGACTTCTGACACTATTGGTCAGCTTGTCCCATACATTGTCGTTTTTTAATAATTGGTAAATCATAAAAAAATAAGGTCCCGACTTGGTCAGCATGTCCCATATTTTGTCGTTTCTTAATAATTGGTAAATCATACAAAAAAACATAAAGAATATGCCTTGACTTCTGACAATATTGGTCAGCTTGTCCCATACATTGTCGGTTTTTAATAATTGGTAAATCATAACAAAATAATGTCCCGACTTGGTCAGCATGTCCCATATTTTGTCTTTCTTAATAATTGGTAAATCATTAAAAAAATATATCCCATGTTGTATTACAAATACTTATCGCATGTTGATGACTCAAAGAATGAACATGTTAAATATTATTTAATAGCATTTAATGTATTACTGCACGCCCTGGCAAGTTTGTATTCACAACACTTCTGTGTACATGGCCTTGCTCATGACAAAGATTTATATTTGTCACATAAATTCGATAAAAAAAAAACACTTTAAAAAACCCAACAATTATGTTGTATTTCATGAAGTTCAAACAGAAACCACCATGTTACTATTCAACCAAAACAAGGAACAATATATTGTAATATACTAGTAAATAAAGCACGATATATTTCAACATACTCCAAAATAAAGCACAATGTATGTACTATATCGCAATCGTCCCATCTAATATCTATCTCAAATTGGGTCAGTTTGACGTACAGGCAACTTAGATGAGTTCCCTTTCCTCTGAGCATCAGGAGGAATACGGATGCATCCAAACGTATAATCCATTGCACTTTCGGTTGGACACTTTTCCATCTCTATCTCAGTGACAGATGCTGGATCCACGCTTAATGCCCATGTATGGAGGATGTCCTGGCCGACTCAGGCCTGTGTCATTTACAGTCAGCATACATAATCCAATATACTACAGCAACATCAGGCCTGGGGAACGCTGTGTCCTCAGAGGTCAGCTCCAAATGATCTCCTGGTATCCGTTAGACCTCGGTAAAGATCCATCAAGTTGGGAGGAAGAATCGGGAGACGTTCGTATTTTCGTAATTGGTGTGGCCAATAAAGCTACAATTAATCAGTTTATTTACTCGAATGTAGGAATGCAAGCACATCCATCGACCTTTTGTAGGAATGCAAGCACATCCATAGACCTTTGGTCTCTGAACACATCGTAGTCCAATAGAACGTAATGAAGACCTTGTCCAAAAGGTCAGAAACTTGTCCAGAAGGTCAGAAACTTGACCATAACTTGTCCTTCTTGGTATACATTCAATGAAGAAATCCTCATAAATAAAGAACATCAAAAGGACGCTTCTTAATTGTCCAAATGAACAAGGGCCATCCAAAGAACAATGTTGAGACTTCGGACCACAATAACATCAGTTTCAATGCTGGCAAAAGGTTTCTAACTATCAAATACAGATATAGATTGATGGGAATCAAAAGGACGGCTATTTGTAAAGGATACGTAGCGAGATCAAAGCAGAAACGTTCCTTTAAAGAGTATCCATAGTTCCTACTAGAACAGATGAATGAGAATGCGATTCCTATTTCTATACCTATCCTTTCTTCAAAGATGTATAGAAGTACTCTGTGCATCATGGATGTCAAATAAGCTACACATTTATCACAATGTTTATCAAACTATCTTACTAACTTCCACAAACAAATTTCTCAATGTTCTTGCTAATATGTGACCTTCCTATACACACAACCATTGTACAGCCATTGGGTTCTAATATGTTTGTATTTATTTTGGAGACATTTTACAGACTATTTCAATCATCATATTCACAGCCCTATTTCAATGCAGTACTAAATAATGTATATTAGTAATTGAAACCACTAACTTCAAACGATGAATTTGATGATTTGAACAAATGATGAGAATAATTTGAGACTGTAAGTATATGACAATCAGTAATGATGTTAGATTCTAAATGTTAGATGTTAATATACCCTCAATAACGGTAGGTGTTTGGAACGATCGATCCAAACACCGGCATCATGATATTGTGCACGTATCGAAATCACGCCGACGCGAACACGCCGACACACAACCTACCGTCTACATCGCCCACTTTTTTGTAAACTCGTAGCGTGGCGTTCGCTCGAGCTTCGCCCTGTCCGTTGTCGGCGACGCACGTGAAGGTGGCGTCATCGCGCTTGGCCTTGACAGGGTCTATCCTGAGCACGGACAGGTGCGGCACCTCCGTGATGAGGTAGCGGTTCCGGCGGGGGTTGATCCTCTTGTTCCCCTTCTCCCAGTGGAAGGACGGCGCCGGATTCCCCGACGCCTTGCAGAAGAAGCTGATCTTGGCCTCCTCCGCTACTTGTTGACTCTTCGGAGCCAGAGTAATCCGTGGTGGACCTGTGGACGCAAGAATTGGGAGAGTTTAGTCTTTTGTTCTTGGCGAAGGAACACATCGAGAACACATGACATCGCAGACTGAAACTGGACAGGACGACACTGAGAACTAAAGAAACATCAAGGAACAACTGAAAACTAAATTAAAACACGGTTTTAAAGAAACACCAAGGAAGGACTGAAAACTGAATTAAAACACGGTTAAGTCTTTGTTTTATAAGCAAAGAAAAGCATTAACCCTCTCACTGCTGGAGGCAACCGGAGATGCCCTAAGGAGCAGTACTTGTGCTAAATCCAGCAGGGAGAGGGTTACAACATTAAATGGATACTGGACAAGAATGAACTGTAAATTAAAGGAATATCAAACATGGACTGAAAACTGAAAGGTAAAACAGGACATCAAGATGAATTCTGAATGTCTTTTCCTGCAAGGAAAATGGGTGAAAATTGTGTTCATCAAAGGTTGATTGAACAACCGTTTGCAATTAATTAATTATTGCATGTGAGTAAAATAAGGTTACAAAGAATTCAGAATTCATGATAAAACTGCGACTGAAACTGAAATAGATAAGACAAAAAAAAATAACTGATATTATGTAATACAGTCAACTCAATATATCTGAAACAGAACTGATCAGTTAAAAATAGATAAACAGGAGAAAGTGATTAAATTGTATTCACGGCGTTCTCTTGTTACATATTATTTAGATTTTCGTTTGAAATTCCATACTTTCGTAAGTATATTTGAAAACTGGTATCAACTGTAGGTTTGCATCGGAAAACAACACTTTCCATTCAGAGGTTGTTCACTTTTTTTGTTATCAATCTTATCAATTTCCCAAGGATAAACCAAAAGAGTAGGTGAAAACAAAACCAAAAAAAAATGATTTTAAATCAATTCACAGGAGATGTGACACTGGACATTTGTATGTGTGGACTTCAACCACAAAAGAAATTGCCCGTACATTCTACAGAACTTGGCACAGTGCCACAACCTTTGCGCAAGATGCTTCTTGGTTTCTGCTTGTAGTTGACTCTGAGTATCTACGCTTACCGACAAGACACCATCAACATTAGAAACACAACTCTGTAATCTGAGCTAGTAGAAGGTCTGTTTAAATTGGAGTTTTTTTGGTTTTTTTAATAATAATTTTTACAAAATTGGTATTTCTCTTTAACTCTCTCCATGCTGGAGGCAACTGGAAATGCCCTAAAGAGCAGTGGTGGTGCCTAATCCAGCAGAGAGGGGGTTAAAGTTGATGATAAATGTATGTTCTCAAAAAAAAAAAATCTACAAACAGAAACCAAATCATTACAATTACAAAATTTTCTTTTTCATTGTTAGAAATATTCCGTTTGAACATTTCTTCAAACATATTGATCTGTTGACGGAGGATTTCAATATATTAATTATGCGTTTGAACTGTACCGCAGTACATGCACTTAATTGTGTTTGGAATTTCTGGATCGATGAATTTAAGTAGGATCCAGTCACAACAGAAATTTGTAGGCTCTGAGAATTGAAAATTATGTAGTCGTGAAGCATTGCATCTCCCAGGAGAACATAGATGTTGACATTCATAATGATCATAAGTTTGGACTATGCAGATAACAACAGCTCAACTCCTAGGTATGTCGGGTCTAGGTGTCTGTGTGTGTGTGTGTTTACCAGACATCATGGAAATGATCACCTTTCTAACATCATAGTTACGTTTGCAATGACAGTCAAGATGCCCTGGGCAACTGAGAAAGTTTGTATGCACACATTATCATAAATACGCATCGAGGTAGATTACATCCCAGTTATTTTTTTATGGTTTAATCTAACTGGATCTTATTAGACAATTGAGTAAAGTAACAATGCGACAGTCTGTTATTCAAAAAAAGGTATTTATTTAGTTTAAATGCTAATATTTCCATCTAACTTTAGTCTACACAGATGTAATTTTATTAGACATCATTTTGAATAATTACATTCAAATCAGGACTAGCGACTTTCATGCTGGTATTATATAGCATCTTGCACGTTAAAAAAAAACCCAGCATAACCAAAGTCCAAGAGAAATAGGAAAACCTACTTTCACATTATTGATTTTTAGGATCTGAAGAAATGTTTTTGATCTGGTTGGTGAATGTGGGAATTAGCACGGTCTATCAACTAACTGGCATGGACGAGAAGCTCTAACAAGATTCAGACTAGCAGATTTTCCCCGACAGAGAGCTGCCCACAATCATTGGTCAGAAGTAAAAATGCACGGATCTGATTGGAAGCAGGATCTCCGTCCACGATGTCTCCTTTATCTTATATCTTTCTTGACGAACTCGTTTCTCTTATATATCTGAACTTTTGAATTTGTGGCGTCACGACGGATGCTACTGCGTGTAGTTATAAATAATTTGTTGGGAAGCGAAACGGCGAATTTACAGTAATGAAGATATACAGCTGATTATCGGAGATGTTCTGCTATCAAAAAGACGCAATGCTGAATCTTGAACAACTCAGAAACCAGCGAAAGTTTTATATAATAAAATCATGGTAGTTAGAAGACATTGTCGACTTTTCTCAAGTATTTATCAAACATTTAAAATAATAGATTTTTTAGATAAGTTTGAGTTCATTATTTACAAAAAGAAAAAAAACCTTTGAATATCCTTTTTCTTGAATTTAAAATAGTTTAACAATTAGATCTACCCTACAGATTTAAATTATATTATCATTATTGTATAGGAAACATTTCTCTACCAGTGTCTTAAAACTTTGTTAATCTGCATAGTCCAAGCTAAAGTCTGACCAATCGAAAAGGGCCTTTCATCAATGAACAAACATCATGGAAGAAAAACCCATCTTGATTTGGTCCGACTCTACTTACTCTGTACATAGTCGATGTAGCGGAATTTGTATGTCATGTTGCCTGTGGAAAAGTATGTCAGTTAGCCTTGTGTTATAGCCAGTCATAGCATGTCACAGACAAAGCACATGGAATCTCTACGTCTACAAATGCAAGTGCACGCAACCCTGCGCCTAACCCGTCCCCTTATTAGATGTGGGCATACACCTTTCGTTTGTACAACACCGACGCGGGATTTTCCCCTTTACGCGTGGAACACGTCAGACATTAATGGCCACAACAGAGTCGGAAGTCTATTCCGTCGTAAACGGCCTTGTTAAACAACAGATAGTCTATTTTTTTCTCCCCCTCGATGACAATGATTCTGTTTATGAATCTTCCTGTCAAGAAGGGACATAAACAAGCATAGTTGACATTCAATTTCCTGTCCTGCTTGATCGAGAACGTCAAAGGACGGGGTGACCTAACGAAAACAAGTATTGCCACATTTTTTTTATATACAGTGCTCCCTCGATATAACGCTGAAATTGGGGTCCATGACATGCCACCCGCGTTATAATACCCGCATTATATCAATGAATATAATTGGTGAGAAAAAAAAAGAAAGAAAAAATATTTTAAATTATTTTAATGGGGTACATGCTGGACCCCGCGGTGTATCCGAATCCACGGTGCATCGAAGGGCGTTATATCGAGGGAGCACTGTATTCCGGATTAGGTGCATATGCTTTCAGTAAGCGTATTCTCCATGGTGCCGAGTCTACGGACAGCACTAGGTCACGTCCACACCCGAGAAGGCCCTTAATCATGGACAAAGTGATCCTACATTTTTTCTTCTTCGTCCCCAAAAATATCCTTTATACTCGTCTATTACATGCTTCGTTAAAAACATTTCGCTTTTGCAGCAAACTTTCAAAAGGATGGGATGGACTACAATATCCATGTCTTAAGAATCTTCAAAGGTGGCATGAAATATACACTGAATAAATATTACTAAAGAACATGAAGTCGTCAATGTATGATGGAAGGTTTTGTTTATGATGGATTTTCAATATATTTTTGTACTAGATGGATAACTATGGACACATGAAACAATGTACAAGTTGAGAAGAACTCGAGCATGTCACATTACATACAATGTTAATCCTTCTATTGTAGTTACAATTATGTATAGGCTTGGTAATTGGTAATCATTGTTTCTTTATTTTAATATTATTATTTTTTATTTTATTTTATTTTTAATATTCATATATTTTTTTTTAAATATTTCTAATACCATACTATAAAATAATATAAATACATATCCTTCTTTGTGGAATTTCCACGTAATCTCCCCCTGACGATACATGGCCTGAATTCCTTTGTACTACAAGACAATGCCGTTGCAACGAGCACAGGTGAAGGGGTTGTGCATGACGGGTGCACGTCAATGTGCTACAGAGATTCCCCAGAGAGATTCCCCGGAGAGATTCCCGACTACATGATTGTAAGCTACAAAGAGTGCGCCCAAGTGGCTAATACGGAACTACTTGATCCAGAGTCATTGAAAACTGCATTATTCATCGGTGCGTTCACGGCGAGTAGGTTACTACACTAACATTATGGATGAAGTCACTGTGCGTGTGTGTATATAGGGTGGCTGTATCACAGGATGGTGGTATAACAATGTGCTGTATATAACGCACAGCATTCCTGTGCAATCAAAGTGTTGCACTGGTATAGTATACCGTTCGTTCCTGTGCAATTAATGAGATCTGCTGGTATAAGGTACTGTATATAGCATACAACATTCTTATAACATTCTTATGTTGTGTTGTATTGTATTGTAATAGTATACTTTCATTCCTGTGCAATTAAGGAGGGATAATGCTGGGATAACATGGTGATACAAGATTCCTGTGCAATCAACGAGGTGTTATGAGTGGTATAACATACACCATTCCTGTGCAATCAAATATTGTATTTGTATTCCTGTGCAATCAATGAGGCGTTATGAGTGGTATAACGTACACTATTCCTGTGTAATCAAATATTGTATTTGTATTCCTGTGCAATCAATGATGCATTATGCTGTTATAGTATCTCGCATACCATTCCTGTGAAATATGGTGGTAACACACAGTGTTACACCACTCTTGTGCAATCAATTAGGTGTTATGCTGTTATAGTATCTCGCATACCATTCCTGTGAAATATGGCGGTAACACACAGTGTTACACCACTCTTGTGCAATCAATTATGTGTTATGCTGGTACAATTCCTGTGCAATCGAGGTGTTATGCTGGTACAACTCAACACCATTCCTTTGCATAAACAAATGGTTCACAAACCTAAATTTGCTCAATATGAAAAACTTAAAACCTCCTAGACAACTGACAACATCCTAGCAGCACCAACCCTGCCATTGCCATGACAACAGCACCCTAACAACCATGTGAAAACATCCAAACAACACCCAAATCAAACTACACCATGACAGTACCCTAACAACCCACTGATAACACTGTAATAGCAGCTTGACTAACTCAGATAACTAACCTAGAACCATGTTCATGGAGCCGTACAGTATCCCCTATTCTAGCAGAGTACCCTTGAGCAACTAGCAGCATCCCGACATAAACACAACATCCTTCCCCTGGAAACAGCGTCACTTCCCTGGTTACCATAGATACCAGTCACACAGCAACACCCCCCCCCCCTTCCCCCACACCCACCACCCCATCTTCCATTCCTCAACATGCTCAGACATCATCATATCTGTGGTGCCTATATTCCGAGCCGCGTCAACATAATAACTAGCATCACGATACCGGAATTAGATTTAATATGCTGGCCAACGGGAAGACGACCCGGGCGGGCCGCAGGGGTCGGCCCACTTATGACAAGGATTTAGTCAGAAATCCGACTGAACAACAATCGGGTGTCAGTCATAATGAAATCAGCGTTCCCTGTCCGTCCGGCTGTCGCAGCTGTGACAGGACGATGGATCCGAATGTTCCCAAATGTTCCTGGAGACTTACAAGATTACCACGGACGTCCTCAGTGCATTAGACCTGGCCGTCCCTAGCTGGCCTCCCAATAAAACCAGCCAGTCTAGGAAATCTGGCCAATGTTCCTGGAATAGTTGCACTCAAGTACATAATAAACTGTTCAGTATGATCAATACTGTAAAGCATCGAGCAATACATTATGCATTACGGTACTTAATAGTACATCATATAATGCCTAAAGAATTTCCAGGAAAATATTCAAAAAGCACTAAACATTGCGAAATAGCTAATGAAGATGAAACTGTGATACAAGATCCCTGCAGTATTGGTTCACGTCCTTCAACCAATGATTACTCAATAGTTTCAAGTTTCAAATGAAAAAAGAAAAGGTGATCATTTTGCAATATATTTATTTACAGTGTACTGAGATGACCATCCATATGAGTCCACTTAGAAAGGATTGATTAAACTAATTCACAATATAGGAGCAATTCAGAAATGGAGATAGAAATCTGAAAAGACTTCACTTAGGAACAAGCAAATGTATACGATTTCCATTAAAATGAAAACTAAAACCTGCAAAATGAGTCCATTTTCTAAAAAAATTTGTTATCATTTATCCACTAATTACTTACTCTGTAAGTAGTATAATTAATATGGAATGGACCTTTAAACGGAACCAATATTGCTTAGGAATCTTCATATCTAATGGTAGTATCTCAGAATATAGCTTTAAAAACATGAATATTTCACGTAAACTTGGTCAAAAACGTATCTTTGTCTCAAAACTTAGAGTAGATAATGATCTTATTTGCAGTGATCAAACTGTCTGGTTCAAAACTTGACTAGATAATGATCTTATTTGCAGTGATCAAACTGTCTGGTTCAAATGCAAAGCTTTGTATTTCACTCATACATGTATATCATTTTTTTCAAACATCAATGTTATATCATACTTATTCATCAAGCCAAGCAAACTGTAGGAAGAATAAGTTCAATCTGACAAGAACGACGTGAGCCCAAATTAAAGGTCAAATACAGGTCTTTACAGGATGACACGTCGGAAGTTACTCCACGCGTAAATGACATCACCCTCCGCGTAAACGACATCCCCCTCTTCCTGCAGCTCTGCAGCTCAACAGCCTTATACGGGTTCTGCAAGGGAGAACATCACGGGTTCTGCAGTGGAGAACATCACGGGTTCTGCAGGGGAGAACATCACGGGTTCTGCAGGGGAGAACATCACGGGTTC
>JAVCKZ010069305.1:0-7500 GCA_034780755.1 Lepetodrilus elevatus
TAAAACAATAATTCATTCCGTCATCTCCTTCATCTCCTCCTTCTTCTTCTTCTTCTTCTTCTCCTTCTTCTACTCCCCCCCCCCCCTCCTCCTTCGTAGTAGTAGTAGTAGTAGTAGTAGTAGTAGTAGTAGTAGTAGTAGTAGTAGTAGTAATAGTATTATTATTATTAGTAGTAGTAGTAGTAGTAGTAGTAGTAGTAGTAGTAGTAGTAGTAGTAGTAGTAGTAGCAGTAGTAGTAGTATATTTGTAATTAAAAATAACAATAGAAGCATACTCTCGTACTAGTCCAAGTTCAAAATTGTTACACAGTTATTTCAATTCACAATAATAGTGAACAAGTACATGTTAAATTAGTTCCTGTATATTAACTACTTTGTATTGCAAATCTAGTAAATGAGAACGTCTTTATATAGATCCTAATTTGAAAAATGTCTATGTTGTTTGACAGGTTGACATGGAGAGGTACCTTCTTCATATTCATGTAGGTTTCAATTTGAAACTCTTTTGTGTTGTTTGACAGCTTGACATGGAGAGGTAGCGAGCGGGGGGCCACATAACAGAATGATTTATAACCAAATTATGTGAGGTCGCCATAGGGTACAACCAGCAAGTATCTATCTCCAGATATACGTAGTGATGACTTGGTCCATAATAAATTGGCAGCGAGCTCAGACAGATATACACGAGTATTCTGAAGGCTTTTGAAAAGTGAGGCAGAATCTTTAAATCTCTTCTGACATTGAGGCATACAGTGCAGTTACTTCAAACCCCGGAGTAATTGTGGTCATATTTAGAAGACCTGTATGCAGCGAGTGCAGAAATGCTTTTAATGCGTTTCAAAGCTTATCTGGATGATTTCGTCAGGCATGTCAGAAGTTCAGGCATGATAAGGCATCGGCGAAATGAGTGCAGAAACTGCTATGATGTTATTACCCATCTAGGATTACCAATAACACATTAAGGAATGTTTTAAAACCTGGAAGTAAATGCCGTAAGTAATCAGGAATATTATAGAAATTATTGTGGGAAATGGCAAAATGCTAGCTACGGAGACATTCAATCCAGAAGGTTTAACGAAAACAGGTCATTCCAGCGTCTCTGCCTGGGATAATCCATGAGCAAATCAAGAACCTTCTGCTGTAATGGGTTAATGGCATCATCTGTCATGCTGAATCCGTAATGTATTGAGAAGTTTATTGATTTTAATTGTAAAATGTTATTCGGTTGTAATATGTCAATTATGTTCAACTGTCAATATGCATGTAATGCTATATCCTCTATCACGTTTAACATCTTCTGAACGGCAAATCCCCAGGATTTTCTTGATGGCATCAATGTCTCAGACATGATAAGATAAAGAATCTATCTTTCTTAAGGATGGAGTCTGGAACCAACAATAACTCAATTAATTGTATCGTGTTTGACTTCCTTTGGGGGGGGGGGTGTCATTTATACCCATGTGAGTGCTGTATTACATCTGCAATGTGATTTGCTGTTCTAAATTATTCATAAGTTAATTAATGTTTTCCATTCATGTCATTGCATAAGGTAAACTTTCTTTTAAAAGCTATTACCCTGTGGCTGTGTATGGATTTTGTGTTACAATGATAGATGTTCGTGGTATAATATGTTCAAGTAACAATGTGTAGAAAGTATCATGAGTTAAATACCGATACATTTGCTTTGTCATTTGTTGTAGGTGCTACCACATAGAAAATCCTGCCGCAGCCAGAAAAAAATCGATACCCGAGTCAGAAACTGACCATTACCTTGCTTTACCCATAAATATTGCTGGGAGTCGAGCAGGGGAACATCAACTACATCACTTTAACGCCGTTTTAAGTACAAAATGAACCGCACTGATCCAAAATAAAATACCAAATATATATTTTAATGAATAACTGTCACACATAAAATTAATCAATGTCATGCATAACAAATGAACAATAGCGTCCTTTCATTATTAATCTCAAATCAGTATGTCTGAGTTCGATGCATCTGTTATTACAATAAGTGTTATCACCATTCCTGACGTATCACCAAATGCTGTAAGTCTATACGTACTCGCGTGTCTTCCGTACGGTCACGTATCACTGTGAATACTGTTGGCATTGTTCGTCCGGACGCAATCACGTGGTATGTACGTCTGACATTGCATCCCACAATGCCCATTTCTGTTCAATGTTAATCTGACGTCATGCTGCTTCCGGTTCGCGTGAACTTCCATTAAATAACACATGTTCTCTTTGTCGGGTTCTCGATCTCGTTCCCGCTTCGGCTTTCTGTCAATGAACTCGTCCGACTCACTGGAAGAGGGTCGTCTTCGCGAACACCGGTTGAAGGCCATGAAGAGACCGGCCCGGAATTTAGGGCTCATCATTATGTAGATCACCGGGTTGTAGCAACTGTTGCTCATCGCGAGCCACTGACAGACCAGCCATATTATTGGCATGTACGGGTAGTCGTAGATGGCGTAGTCGTGGTCGCCGAGGATGGTAATGACGTGCACAGGAAGCCAACACAACGCGTAGAAGACGACCACCGTTATCATCATTTTGACCATCTGAAACATATGAAAGGGAGAAAGCATTGAATTAATCTGTGGGGAAAAAGGGAGCAATCTTATAAAAACTATCACCGCGAGTTAATTCATCAAGCGTAAGTTACTTTAAAAAATAGTTGCATACATTGCGGTGTCATATTAAACAGATATTAGGTGTTTTGGACGCGTATTTGTCTTTTATTGTTATAGTATATTATAATATATATTATGTAAATATGGATGATGGATGGGCAGATAGTTACATACATATATGCAATCGGACAAGTTTTATGTAGTGGCGTTCGCAGCCCTTTGGGATTGAGGAGACCAGTATGTATAGATAACATTATGCAAATGCTCCTGAAAACAACAGATTTCTTTGTTGGTAAAGCTATTGGGGAGCTCATCTTTCTGGGCACATGTTACGTTGTTAACATAAATTAAAAGAATGTCTCGCATTTTCTGTAAATTGATTACCCGTAGCCCCTATTCTCAAACTTCCAGTCAATATATGTCATCACATTCAATATTACCCTCAAACTTCCAGTCAATATATGTCATTACAGTCAATATTACCCTCAAACTTCCAGTCAATATCACCTGCAGTACCACTTCCATCCCATGGCCGAAGAATATATTTGCAAATTAGCTTAGAGTCTACGTCATATGCAACAAATCCGTCGACTTATTGGACATTGGGTCTGGGTACTTCAACCTAAAAGTGTACTTCTGAACCAAAGACTTGCGAAATATTAGTCAAACAAACGCAATAAAAGTGTAACAATGTCATTGGACAGCATTAAAAATCTTTGGAGCTTGAAGACAAGCCGATTCTTCAAGTCGGATAGATTGGCAAGCTACCACTAAATATCCGGTTTGGTCCAATGTATGCTGACTGTTAAGACTTCCCTTGGCATGACCTTCTTACACTGGAAGAGGTATCTGTTATTGACACAGTTATGCCAACGGTATTCCCTATGGCAATCTCAGACATTGCTAACCTACAGACCTATTAGGCAGAGGTCTAATCAGTACGTAGAGCTATATAATAAACACTAGAGAGCATCGTATTAGCATTCCAGATTGTTAATTTAGAAGGTCCAGAGATATTTTCGTCTTAATTGCAATACAGCTGGTGTTCATGGTTGTTCGTGGCTAGAGTGAGGGTGGGGGAGTTTGGGGGTTTGGGTGGTGTAGGGTCACTGGGGTGGGTGGAAGAGGGTTAGTTTGGGGGTGAAACGTAGAGGTAGTAAGAACAAGCTAATCATTTGTCTGGTAGCTGTCACTTAAATTCATGTTTAACGTCGAAACGTGATCCTAATTGGAGTAACGCCGATATTACGATCGACAATTCTGACATTCCCATTTATATCTGGACTCCTAATGAATGGTCTGAGAGATTATTTATAAATACTCTGGTGGTATACCATATAGAATGATGGGGTTCCATCTTGCCTTCGTTCCGTTAAAAAAAGTAGGAACAAAATATATGGAGATGGCAAATATTATCGGCCATTTGTATTATTATTCATAAGCTAGAAATTTCAAATGTAAAAATTGATTAATTAATATCCTTGGGTCCAGGACAAGAGAGATGGGAGGGGAGAGAGGGAGGAGAGAGAAGAGAGTAAGAGCAAGTGAGAGTAAGAGATAGAAAGTGAGACAGAGAGAAGAAATTGAGAGGGGGGATAGTGCTAGAGAGAGAACGTGAGAGAGCGAGAAGAAATGGAAAGAGAGATACAGACAGACAGCAAACATACAGACAGTAGGGCAATGGGAAATTGGCTCATTTTTCATTTTTCATTTTTCGATATTCAAACGATTTCTATTTTTTTCTGGAGTAGATTCAATTATGAAATTATGCTTTTATGAGGCACCAATACAATGACAAATATTTAATGTATTAACACCAAATCTCTCACGAACATTCACGAAAATCCTTAAAACGTGCCTAAACCGGAAGTGTGCTCCTATTACAGCTACATAGGCTGATAGGTGGATAGGCTCAATTGAGACCTTTATATTGCACCTTTCAAATCTGAATTACATAATAGTTCATGTAACGTAGACGAGCTCCTTATTCAACATTGTTATCAGCTGAACATTTTTTAATATCGAAAAAGGAAAAAGGAGCCAACTTCCCATTTCCAGACAGTAGACAGACAGACAGAAACAGATCGGGCAGAGAAATATAGAGACGACGGTGACGACTCTAAAGGAGACATATGATCAATGTTGCATCCTCTATCTTACAAGTCCTCGATCTAGTCTGCTTGAACAGTTTCAATACTTGACCCTAGCTAGACACTGTATATATATAGGGATCTCAGTGGATTTCGCAATGTAACGAATCTAGCAAATAATTATATGGATTGATCGTGTATGTTCAAAGGACAACCGATAATGATCTAATTTCCTTCGATGTCTTCCTACCGTATGTCCCGTTCTGTATGTCACTATTTGTCCAGGTATAAATAGGGTCCACTGGGTAGCAATTGGAGACCTTAATGGCGACATATATTCACAATTTCCTGTAATGTCTTGTCTCTGTGTGTGTTTTGTTTCTGTGTGTGCCCATGTATAGAAGTAGAGGTAAAGGAATCACTGGCAGGCAATATTGGAGACTTTAATGCCGACATATATTCGGGTTGTATACCGGTACTTCGATTATTTCTCAATATTCATGAAAGGGCGGTGGCTACGAAAGAAGACCGAGGCTTTTCATGGGATTGAGTGAATATGTTCCTAGAGTAATGTTATTTACTGTGAATATATTGGATAGTCCAATTGCAAGTCGAACACATATTGGAAACGTCGGTGAACATAATTAGCTTCTAACTGACGGGAAGATAAATTGTGTTACATTGAATGTATAGGGTTTGTGTCAGTTCTTGTTATATACGCTTTGTTGTCATTATTTTGGATTTCTTTATTTTTATTTTTATTTCTTTTTCTTCTTTTTTAACTAGTGTTTTTTATGTAAGTTTTGTATATATGTATGCATATGTACATTATGTACACATTTGAGCATAGTAAATAGCTTTATCATTAATATGTAGACCTTTTGACAGTATCGATCAAGAACAACAGATAAGCCCTTAAAACCGTCAGTACTTTCTATTGTATATAATGATAATGATAATAATGATGATAATGTGTCATTTATATTGCGTCAAATCAACGCCCGAAAGTATACTCAAAGCTCTACATTATTACCCCGGTTAACGGATATGTGTACTCAATTCCCTCTTAACTCCCTAGGGAGTATACAATGGTACGTATAGTATATCAATACCACCAGTACTGGGGTTAGGAAACTTGTTTGAGCACGATGGAATTCTCAACTCAAAGTTTTGTCACAATTTGAGTTGAGCGTGACATCGTAGCCAGAAAGCTTTCGTAACCTCGGGGCCAAGACTTCGATTATGGTGACCTACATAATGGATAAAATGTTTACAACTCCACTGCAAGTAATACATATCATTAATCCCTAGAAATTCAAGTCTTCAATTCCCTGAAAACTCGACATGTTCATGGCCAAAGGGCGACACCCTCTTGGCGAAAATGAAAGAGAGATAATTGGCCATTATATCGGTTTACGTACGTATAGTACTACTAAAGGGTATTCTCCACATCCTTTATGCTATTGGGTGGCGTTTATTACACATCAGGGAATCGACACGTGCAGGAAATTAACGCATTCAGTCCCCTGTAGGTGTTTAAGAACGGCTATTTTTCTTGGTAGCGTACGGCATTATTAGTTAAAGTATAAATAATAGGGCAATCAGGACAAGGCTCAGGTGAAATCCTCCAGGGTTGGTACGATCTCATTTCACAGTCATTCGTCAACTGATTTCTTCTCAGTTGGCGATCGAGCGGTTTCGCCAAGACATGTTCTGTCGAATGGCACTGGGCATGCTTCTGCAAGTAACTTAATCGTCGATGCATTATTGAGACGGAATGTGGTTTTCGTCTCCGTAGTGCAGAGCAAACTATGTATGTCCTGAATGATAGATGATGTATTTTGGCTGTAATGCAAATTTGTGCATTGGGTATATGTGTACTCCTATGTCAAAGTTGCTTCACATGCACCAACTTACGCTTGACTGTCGAGTCTTGTTGGAACTACTTAGAAGTATATTTAATCGTGCATGCACAGATAATCTTGGCACACCAAATTCATGTTTAAATGAATTCACAGAGAAACAGTCTCAGGGGCCAAATTTAGTGGATTCTTTAACGAAAGCGAGTTTCTATGTTCTTTAGTTGCTGCAGATAAGTTAAGTGTCATATGCATGAGAGAATTCCCCATATCCTATATCGATGTAAAAGAGTTTGGCGTGCGAAAGCATCATTAATATGACATGTAATTCGACTTTATATTAAGAATTATCATTGAAATGTGTGATCATATTACTTTAAGATGAGAAAATAACCGCAATTCATCATTCTAGAAATTGATCTTCAGCTACTTGATATCCCTAAACAACGAAATTATTATTTTATATTTTCAGTAACAATTATCCATTTTTACCAAATTTAAGTGGTCCGGATTTGTATTCTCCAAACTATGTACAACCTTTTTTTGGCAACCATTTGTTTGAGGGTTCATTTTACTGTTCCCACGGAGGATGTTCAATTTGTGGCTCAACAGGACAATCCTCAATGACTAATTGATTAATAGTGGGACTATAGTGGGATTAATAGTTCTATAACCAGCCAAAACCTTAATTAATGTGATCTGCGAGTAAAAAATTGACGATCACATTAATTAAGGTTTTGGCTGGTTATAGAACTTTTAAAGCAGAAAGATAGTATATGCATGTAATAATACATACTCTTCTGAATATTATTATTATTCTACTAGGGAAAGATATTTATTTTAATTACCATAATAATATGACGCTATATCGCCAATGATAACAGTGCTCTGATTCGAAATATAACAACAGTACCT
>JAVCKZ010069305.1:10000-14074 GCA_034780755.1 Lepetodrilus elevatus
GGAGAAGAGGGGAAAAAACGTCTTGGCGCTGGTGTATTCCTTTAACTTCACATTATTGTTCTCTAAATTGGCTATCGGAAATGAGATTTTTAATGAATTCATGCAAGGAAATCATTTGACCTATTGGCTGAGTTAATCGATCTCCCGGGGTTAGGCAACAACCGGAAGTGGTCGCAGATCTACTTTAAATCAATGTCAAAGAACACCTGTCTAGCAAAAACCTCCGAGACGAATGTCTTTAGTGCTTTAGCAGCTATAGACGTTTCTCTATAACACGGAGGACTGAATGTGGAATCAGTTATTTAATTAAGTCTGTCAATTGGAACGTTCCGATCGGACTTGGAACTTCCGGTTAGTGATAATGTGTGCGGGTTAGAACCAGAGATATCTGAAGACCTAGAATAGACGTCATGTTTGAACGAAAATTCATCATTTAAGTAAGAATGGTTCATGGACAGTTGTCACGAAAGGTCAACGTTATTGGTGTACTATGATAGATACTCAACAAAATAAATTAATGCCCAGAAGATATTTTGTGGGGAAATCTTTACCAAATTTATTTAACTCGGCTTGAAGAACCTGGTGCTATTCTTCATCATAGTATACGTCTACATGTTATTGAAGAGTACCTGGAGTCTGTAGGTATTTAGAAAAGCTTCGTTGTTAAAATTAAATAACGCTACATTTACGTATCCAAATGGCCTAAAGGCTATTGGCCCGTAATTCATTTTGTTGAGCATATGTTGGAATTGCAAATGGCTATGGTAATATATAAACGGATTTTTGGTAACTAGTATATATGCATATGTATGTGTATGTACTTATATATGCGCATGTATGTATATATATTTAGTAGCAATAAACGTCCATTTATGGTTTAGCATCAACATTTGTATATCTAAAATTGGTTAATGACTTTTAGTCGACTTATTTCCATGTAAACCAGAAAGCAAATTTAACGTCAAACCATCATACCGTAACTAATACGTCTGGAAAGTCAGACTTGGCTGGATGAACGTATCTGCATTTCTGTAGTCCGTTAAACTGGTTTTCTGTCAGAGGAGCAGATCTGGAGTCAGACCTTGTCACTTACATAAGCAGTTGCTTGTCATTTAGCAGGAAACCAGTCTAACATCCTGCCAAAACATCAACGAGGTGTTTTCAGAAGCTGGGATCGTTTTCCGCTGAGAGTGGCAAGGTCTTGACCCATAGGGCACCGTGCTATCGTGTTGAGGTAGCCTAAATCAATCGCGGGTATGCCGTTACCAATGTGCAAGACGAGTAATGCTGTACCATACATTCCCGGCTCTGATTTGGCCCAGAATATTCATTTGCAATCCAGTCGGACCCGATGGACATCAGCTTAGCAATAAGTGGCACTATTGGTCCGTATAATGATTCGCTATACTCTAAATCATACCAACGGACGAAGTAACACACGAATACGGTGAGAAAATGCAGCAAGTATGACTAGACTTGTGGTCTGTTGGTCAAGGAATAACTTTGAGATCTTGAATTGTACACCAGTTCGAGGATCAAACACACGGAATATTACAGATCATACGACTTCAGAGAGAATTAGCATGATCAAACTTGGTAATTCAGAACTAATCATTTGCAATATTCATTCCACATCATGTAAACATTGTAACGAGAACCTTGATTATTGTTCAAAGTCCTCGAAACATCATCCTCAAAGGCGCGCGTATCGTCTCCAACCGGAATGAAAGCTTCTATTTTATTTAATTAATTTGAATTCAAAGGGAAATAGGTAATTTAAAACTATTATATGCTGGGAACTATGTACATACCGTAGCAGTAAAATTATGTTTCATTACATTAGTGCAATGAAGTACGTACGATGATACAAGTATTGATTTATGAACTTAAGGTTGTTTACACTGAAATATTTAAATAACAATAATATGCAGTGCATGATTTTAGGGATTTCGATCAATTAGAAAGAAATACGTAAAAGAATTCAAGACATGAACCCTTTTTATTTCCGTTGCTTTCTCGATTGTAATACTCTGTTAAGTTGTTCACAGTTTTCGCTCTCACACTTACGGAAGTGGTAATGCCGTGATGTGGAATGTGATTCTGTGCGAAATAACTCGATCCAATTTGAATGAACTAAAATAACTCAGTTTGCACATTTCGCCTGGCATGTCAAAACTGTGTGAGGACTCCATTATAATTGCGCAATTAATACAGGTTTGAGAATTGCACTTGTACGTTTCTGTAAATATGTAAAATATTTAATTTAGATCAGGCACTTAAATATGAATGAATTATTCCAAACTACAGTAAAAACAAACACCTAAAAGTAAGTACAAGACATCACTTGTGTCTTTCAGTAAGTACGCGTACACCGGATGTCGTCGGGAGCAAGACTCAAGGTCAATATAATCACTCAAGGCAAGTACATAGTAGCGTTTCTTTTGGCAATCCGTCTGTATTTGACGTGCCTCGTTTAAGGTACTTCCGGCGGCTGTTTTTCTTTATTTGCAAGCTACCCGGCAAATGTCTAGCCGACTTACGCCGCTTACGCAGGTATCTCTGGTGACCGGTGCGTTTTAGCTGGACGGAAGTCAGCTAGTTTTTTTTCACTCTCGCCGTTTTTCAAAGCGGTTAGCAACTTTCCGACAAATCGAGTAGCACTTATGTCTCAGATGCATCAGGCTCAAATGTGTTGATTTAATTTATTGCAGATGGGCCCTAGTAACCCCATTATGAAATCAATATACTACCCCTCGTTAAATCAACAACATAACACATTGTTTTCGGGACTGTTGTTTTGTTACAGCTAATGGACGAAGCTAACGAGGGCTAAGAACTGGTAACTATATAGTCGCAAATCCTCTACCAATAGTGGTAGCACTAGCCCTAACGTTTACGTAAATCAACGTAAGCGTTATAATTAAATGGTGTGCTACAACTGTGGTACAGCATGCAAGTTATACAGATGTAGGCGCGTATAGACTAAACACGATTATCTCATGATCATCTCCAGGTCGTTCCATTCCTTCAGTAACCAACTAAACTTCACGTCACTACAAACACAGCACATTGAACGCTAATGTAAAATATACAATCACGATTTTCTTTTATATTAAGTATATACACTATATTGTGTATTTTTTTCCTTTCAGATTTCTGAATCTCAATTCAAAGGTCATCTATGGGATAATGGCATGTGACAAGCTAGTACTTCTGGTAAAATATTGCATTGATTCCAAATTGAAATAAGAAAAACGGCTGACTCTTCAAAATGAAATTACCTCCACAGCATCCATGGCGTGTGAGGAGTGGGAGAGAGTGTTTACAGCCGCTAACGCCGTGCTCTTCTAGACGGTGCATCTGTCTTTTTAACGTCCATGTCCTAAAGCAGTTGGCAAAGGTGAAGGTCACGCTACCGCTGTAATGGCAGCGCCTTCTCAGCCAACGTAATTAACGGGGCATTGAGGAAAGCTCCGACGATCTATCTTACCATTAACGTAGAATTTAGCGCCGAGGTCGACGACGTGTGCGTATTATATAATACAGTGGAGATTGCTCAACGGCGCCTGTGAGATGTGTGATGAAGTGGTGTAGAAAGATACGATGATTCCGGTGCTAGCATAGATGCGTTTAAACAAAACGTCAGTTAGCGTATGCCGCAAACGAGGGCAAACATGAGATTAAAGGCTGTAGGAGATAGAACAATAGAGCAGGCCACCCACCTCACAGGAGATAAAACCTCAATTTGTCATCATAACCACAAGGTAGACATTTCCATCTGGAAGAGTATTAACGTTGAAATGTCCTGAAACCAAACTGAATAGGTTTCAGTAACGGTAACAGGCTAACAGCTTTTTCTAGATAATGTTCTAATCTTTCTTCCAATTCTCTCTTGTTTTCTCTCTCTCTCCCTCCCTCTCTCTCTCTCCTCTCTCCTATCTCTATCTCTCTCTCCCTCTCTCTCTCTCTCTCTCTCTCTCACTCTCTCTATATCCCTATTTCATTTCTCTCTTTTATCTATATCTATATAAATACCCCTCTCTCTAACTTATCTCTCACTAATATATATCTATA
>JAVCKZ010069316.1:0-14069 GCA_034780755.1 Lepetodrilus elevatus
ACACACACACACACACACACACACACACACACACACACACACACACACACACACACACACACACACACACTACACATCATGCATCTCTCTCTCCCTCCCTCTCACTCTGTCTCTCTTTCTCTCCCTTAATTCCCTCTCTCTCCTTCCTCTCCCTCTCACGCTCCTCCCCTCTCTCCCTTACTATCTCTCTCCTCTGTCTCTCTCTGTCCCTCCCAGTCTCTCTCCTTATCCCACTCTCTCTCCTCTGTCTCTCTCCCCCTCCCTCCCACTATCTCTCTACTCTCTCTCTCTCTGTTTCTGTCTTCATAGTAGAGCTGATTAATGTCTCTCTCTGTCTCTCTCTCTCTCTCCCCCTCCCTCCCACTCTCTCTCTCTCTCTCTCTCTCTCTCTCTCCTACCACTCTCTCTCTCATAGAAATACCAATGCAGCACAGTACTGAACTCCGACATTTACGTATTTTCTGCTTCTTTGTGACAGCCTTTACCGCGCTGTCTTGTGATCTTGGTGGAATGATGAAGAGAGGGCTCTTACATGTACTGCATGCTGAGAAAAAACCTCTATATAAACACGCATCGGGGGAGGGGTTGTATTTTGCCTGTGGAGAAGGTCTTGGAAAAAAATCTGCAATAGTTCTGGAATGTCCCTTGCTGCTGAGCAATGGAAAGCTTCCAGAATGCGTATATCACTATTAATTGTTTGCAACATTCTTGTACAACATGCTTCTGAGGGGTGCATATATATAGACATCATATTATAATAGGGAAATATCTAGAAGAGGGTGTGTTATTTAACGATATAAAAAGGTGCTTGAATGTCACTTAATTCAAAGGGTGTCGAGTCAACTGTGTTACGGCTATAAAATGATTATTTAAGATTAATGTACATGATTATATATTAGTTAAGATTGTTCATAATATTGTAACGGATTCGTTACGAAGACCCGCATACGCCTATACAACATTGAATACAATGTCACTATTCTTGCACTATTTTGTATAATTCGTCAAGCATGGTAACTGTGAATGAATAGAATACACTTTACATGTGCTATATAAATGTATGTTCTTTGTTAATTTTTACCTACAAAAACAATTCTAATTTCGCTAATTTACCACATTAGAAGACATACATGAGTTTGAATGTAACTGCATATGAGAAGTGTTGGTAACATTCAAGTTATTTTCTAAAACAAAAAGGTTTTTTAAAGTATATAAATAGTATTGCCTGCCTACAATGGACAAGTTAACCAATTTGTTACGATCGCATTAACTAGACAACGGATTCATTAGATAAAATGAGTCCTAATAGTAACTGATCAGTTCAGATTGTGCCTATATGAAAACATATAAACATGTTTTTTTTCGTATGTTTTTATTTTATTTTTAGGAGGTTCCAACTGCACCGGTTTGTGTCAAATGGACAGGTTTCGGAATGCTCTTTAAAGGGCAAGGCCATAATGAAACTTCCTCATTCAACAGAGAACATCTGGAGAAAATAATTTCAATGGAACCAAACGTTTTAACTATTTAACTACAAAGAGCATGGCATTAATCATGATAGTGAACTTCTATTCAGTAAAACACCATGCACTATTAAACCATAAGGTTTTCTTTGTAATACGTACGTATACGTCCAGTCGTTGAACAAACTGTCTAGACAATTATTATTTAAGTTATTAAATGCCAGATATACAAAAAGGAGAAAAAATAAATATGTACTATTGTCATTGACGCTTTAAAATTGAACGGCAACAAAATACAATCTTTAAAAATAATTTAAAATAGGAAAAGATAAACTTCTAGTATGCTAGTATCAGCATCAATGGATATGCTCCCAGGTATCTTACCAAAGCATTATGGTTGAAAGGCCTACTGTGTATTTCTTGAATGTTACTAATCTTCAATATACTATATATAGAGGAAAGAATATCTATCAATACATACCTATCAGATTGAGATCAAATATGAGTGGGGGGAAATTATGAAGATATTAATTATATTGAGGAGATAAAAATGACTGAAATATATATAATGAAGATAAAATATGATTGAAATAACAAAATAATTTTAAAAGTGTTATTTACGTAATATAAAATTATAACTGAAATAAGGTATGATTGAGAAAAGTTAAATATCACTCACCTGGGATAAAGAGGCTGCTAGGCGTAGTTCCGTGACTTCCAATATTGGCCTTAGCCTGACAAAGTATCTCCAGGTTATCAATCCTTCGTAAAACATCCCCTATCATAATTCCTTGCACCACCCCCTCGGGCTTAAAATCCAACGCCGCCACATGCTCGGGCCCTCCCCCCAAATCCGCAATCTCCTCCAAGCCCACTGGGAGCTTCAGGTCCGGAAGGTCTGGGTCACCGTCGTCGTCGTCGTGGATACGGACGTTCCCGACGCCGATGTGGAACTCACGTCGCCGTCCATTTCCGACGTTGACGTCGCGATGACGGTGATGTTGACCACGGACTCTCACCAAGGCCACCAGAACAACCGTACACTGTACCCAAGTGTAAATACCAACCATGCTGTTGAGATATCTTCTGTAGGGACGCCGTTAAATTAGAAGAAACAAATACACACAACTCTTCATTTAATGCGTGGATGCATTCACATCTCGTTGGATCGCTCCCGTGCTAACATTTCGCGTTGGCACCGGTAAAAGAACGCTGTCCCACGTTACTGGTGGAAATCACCACTCGGCGGAGCTTGTAGACCTCTTCTATTTCATTCCTCTGCATGGTATAGCAATTAATTTGCAAGGAGTTATCTAAGACTCTTTGGCGGGTTATGTGTTGTTCTTGTGATAAATATATCGCACATTTTACGTGTAGGTTGCCGAGGGTTTGCCGATGACGTTTTTTTGGTATAGGTTTTCTGTCATGGAAACAGGTTCAAAGTGAAGTAGAAGACGGACGTTTCCTGGAAGATAACTGCAGCAGGGTTCTTATCTTGCAATGCCATCACTGTATGCGGGTTATCTTCAAACATCCATTACAGCCTATATATAATGCTGAGAGATGATGAACACGCTATCACAGCTTCAGCTTTTCATATCGCAGGGGCCGTATGTAATGACGTCGATTATTAAACCTGATTGTGTTGAGCTATGTATACATGAGTGGGGGTTGTAGTTAATTTCCAACACGTGCTTGCTAATGTATATTATATATATAGGGCGTTCAAATTTCTCGAATTATTTCTGTATAGCATTAAGGCATAATTTTTAGATTTACATTTTATTTAGGAATTTTGAATGAATATGAAAAATGTATTAATCCCATTTATAATATGACGTCAACAAAAATATATAAATTTAAAACAAACAAGACGTATACATATAGGCTATCTAATTAAAAAAGTGCCACACTATGGAGCCTATAATATACACTCGTTAAATTATATTCTTCAACAAATTCTTATTTACTTATAACATATTTTGTTAGATATATCATGGAATGCCATACACCCGGAAGTACTTCACAGTTCTGTTACAACGGCTACAGGTTTGTGTTATTAGAGTGCTGCTAGGGAAATATCAACCCAGAAAACATCGTGGGGGAGAAAAGGACAACGGAACCGGTGAACATTTGCACGCTGCATGTGTACTGCACTTTATGTACTGCAAATCGGATAATGCTACGACCATGTAATATGTAGGCTATACCACGCAAATGCCTCCGTGAACACGTGGCTTGGGCATCATAATAAGTATCTTCTACGAGACCATGACTCTCGTAACGATCTCCAATACATGGGGATGATGCACTTACGAAAGCGCTGTGGTCTCACCGTGGACATGAGAGCTTCGAGCTTCCATGCATATAGTAGGAAATGCTCGACAATGTGCAAGCTAGGCAGTATATATAATAGGCCTACATGTATGTACAATCATGACCGAAATGCAAGCACCTGTTGCATGCATGATAGAATAAGCTGGCATAGGCCTATATTACCATGCTCATCATTTGTAATACGTATACCAAATCATAATTACGAACCTTTCCAACTAACTTTCCAGAAAGAAATACGTGTTATATATGATTACAATTATTTGGGAGATAACGTTGGAATAAATTAGTATTTATATATTATATAGTATTTAGAAGAGGAATAACTTTTGGTTATCTTTTAGAAGTTCGTTCATTGTTATACCCCAAAAGGAAACAATTATTCACGGTGAATCAATCATGTACTGAGTATTTATAAGCGTACAAGTTATCTCTCTAAAATTGCACGAATCCCGTCATGATCAAATGGTTGGTAATATAGACGATCAAGGCAGAAGTTACTGCTCAACTACAAGTAAACGTACAAGGACACACACCACATATTATGCCTACTAGTAGTTAATGCCATCTGATATGGGGGAACATTGATTGGTTCAATGTGCTGTGTACCACAAACATCACTAAAATGTATACATGCCCACATCTGTGTGACCGTACACGAGTATAGGGCCTGTATTTACGTCCACTGCAGGCGAACACCTCCGTCATCAATAACCATTAACTTATAGGTTATTACATTATTTATAACCAGGTGGATCTAATACTAAATACTAGGATACTTAGTACTACACATACTCAAAATAATAAATTACGGGCCAACAGATTGTTTTTGTGGGTGTCCTTTCTACCAAATTTCGGAGTTGGCAAGTTCGTAGACGTTTGGAAATTCTTCATTGTTAAAATTATATACGCTAAATTTGTCCAAAAACGTCACTGGCCTGTAATTATTTTTGCTGAGTACATTATTTGTGCGACGTGGTTAGCTTACGCAATGTGACATGGTGTGGTAATGATGAGAATCCCGACGGGTGCATGTAAAACAGATAAGGTTGGTATCGATCCTATAGATACTCCTGGACCTCCAGACTAACACTTCTATTATTATTATTATTATTATACAGTTATATAGCGCAAATATCCAGAATAACTGCTCAAATGCGCTTATTACCCCTGTCAACGGATCTGTGCATTCAAATTCCTTCTCAACTCCCTGGGGATCATACAACCTGAGCTGCCATTTAAGGCGCATCAAGGTTATCATTCACATGTCCATCTAATCCTTACGGGTACCCAAGAGATGTCCTGGATAGTGTGTATGTAAACATTGCATAGTGTGTGTAGTCAATGATCCATAATAAATTTGTTTTCATAACAGTGCATGCTGAGGAAGACGCCCCGGTACATGTCTCACATCAACACTATCAGAATACCAACCATAGACTAGCGTCTCTCTCTCTGCTAACACATACATGTCTAGAGGGAAATTTAACTACTATAGACATACAAGCAGTACATTACGTATAACCATATCACTAACATTAGCCCAAGTACTATGTCTACTGTAGAAGTTAGGGTTACAGGAAATGACTGGTCCGTAGGCAATAAGGCAAGCCAATAATCTGGAATTGGACATCATCTAGGAAACCGTCATGTCTTATATAGCAGTTGCTTATTATTACTATTATGACATGATTTGTCCAGATACAAACTACTTTGCAAAAAATCTCATTTCAGGACCAATACATTGGTACCGTTTCTCTCAATAAAGTTGGTAGTTAGTAAATGGTAATGGTAACTGAACATTTTTGCAAGACAGACATTTATGGTAGTCTGCGGTCTTACTGCTCCTTAAATGAATGACCGTACAACTACAAGTTACGTTTTTGCTTCAATAATTGATTGTACAATATTTATATGCAGGGATGATGTGAAATTGTCTTTTCAGTTGAAACAGCCAGGATCGAATATCAGCCTTCCTCCCATCTTGCCTAGCCCACGTGACCTAACTCTATATATATATGGTCCCTTGGCTGCAAACCCACAGAGATCGGCACTGATAGTCCAATCAGATTTGCCCTGAGCTCCACCTTTGTCACTCAACAATAAATATGTCGCAAGTACTAATCGTCGAGACCTCATACAAGTTTGTACTTTCATGGATTCCATACACAGAATGTCATATAAAACAAGAACGGTGTCTCTTGAATGGCTACAAGAACTTTCATCTATTGGACATTCAAATCCAAACTGAGTTTTGTTATCGCTCACGAACTTCTACCGCGAATTAACTATTTTGGATGTTGTGATACACGGGAGACAACTCACTCTCCGACAGAGGGTAAATCTGACTGCCAATGATTCTTACTGTGTGCAGTTATATATACTGTACATAGCACCAAATCCACACTCGAAAGCTCCGTTATTACCCTGGGTATTGTTTCAGAGCTCTTAGCTGCTAAGAGACCATAGCTAATATATTTCCAAGAGAGTGCTATGATCTCTTAGCAGCCAAAAGAGCTCTGTGAAACGATACCCTGGTCAATAGATGTGTGCACTCAATTCCTTCTCAACTCCCTGGGAGTATACAACCCAAGCTGCCATTAAAGGCGCTACAAGGTTATCAGTTACATGTCCACTTAATCCTTCAGGGTACCCATTCTGTTGGTGATAAGTCACTTGACTGACCACAGGTTTTTCAGTCTGCGATTCAGTGTGAGGCGAATCTTAGATATGATCAGGTTATTGGTCACCAATCAAAGTGTCGGCCGAGCTCGAACAAGCTTCACTTAATCCAAGCGGTCAACCATGCAATACACGGGACCATGTGCTGTCACAAATATCCATGTATATTTAGATCTAGTGGAAATGCAAAGCTGAAATTGTTGATAATATGGCATTAATATTTATAAAACTTTCAAAATTTCATTCACAAAGATGATTGGAATAATACAATACAGGTAGGATTTTTGATTGACTAGTTTTGTTTATGTCGCTGTGGGAATATTTTCTCCCATGTTATACGATAGCTGATGGCAGGAAACAAAACAAACCATTTTCTATGTACATTTTTTTTATTTATTTTTAGCCAGATCAGTAGTCTACTAGTCTCAGCGTTTGCCTCCAACGCTCGGCTTCATCTTGGGCATGTTCTTTGAAGATTTCGTCTGCTTCACCTTAGGTGCAACAGGCTGGAACATAAAATAATATAAATATATCAACACCATAATAATTCCTGTCTGGTAGGTATTCCCTGTGCCCCAGGAATCGGTAGACCCCTCTTTCCCCGCCACGTGACCTCGTGGATCTGACTTACAGTATCGTAATTTGGTTCTAACTAAAAAAAGCGTTCTTCAACCAATGATTTGAATCTTCCGAAGTTCAAATTTCTCCACAAAACTAAATAATATTAAATTAATAGCTGTTTGATTAATGCATTAAAAATAAATAGTAAACTATGGTTTTATAACAAATTTGTCTTGTTCGTATTTCTGGGGTTGTAAACTTTTATTTTTGGCGATTAATTTAGATGTTTTTAACTAATAGATGGTTTCATTTATTAGGGTAATTACGATATATATCACTATATTGGCATCATGAAAATCACAGACTTGCACCACTATCTGTGACAAAGGTTTATAAACTAGTAGAATTTTCCACTACATTTGTCCCTACATTACAATATTATTCCTGGGTGGCAGACATACCACGCAATATACACCGCGCCCCAGACATTTCACTTCCACCCAACTTTTGAGATGTACGATGTCCAATGTTTTGGGGGAGCCACTTTTCGCCCTTAGCTGTCGGTTTTTTTTATGGTTTGTAGGTACATTATTGATTATGTTGTGTTGTTAGTGAGAAATTCTGTCTGCCAATCAGAGCACAGCATCTAGGCATTGGTTGGCCGACAGCATTTCTACACAACTCGATTCCCCAGACTAAATATTTTTTCAAATTAATAATCTGACATGGGAATTGTACAAATACAAAGGATCTTGCCCAACATTTTGATGAAGATTCATAAAAATTGCACTGAGGACGAAAATTACTTTTGAAAAAAAATAATTCAGCAAGGGTGAAGTGGGGGCGATACACTCATGGGCTGGGGTTGGAATGACTGGGGGTGTAATGTATATGGGACCAAACAACATGCATCCTTATTCCCGTAGTGAATGAAGATAACAAATTCAGGGCGTGATCGATTTGGCACCTTCGTTTTGGTAGAAGTGCTTCTAGGAAGAGAAACTTTCACCTATGCGCCCCTGCTATGGAGGTGGAGCGCAGGAATTAGTCTGCCAGAAGAAGAAATCTTCTGCCGAAAAACGATCAGCAAGAAGACGTCTTCTGGAAGATGGATAGTCAAATTGATCACGCCCTAATGCATTTTACAGGATCAGCAGACGCACCTTTGAAGCTTTCTTCTGGGCATCCTTGGCCTTCTGCTTCTCCTTGTAAGCCCTGAAAATACGAGACAAGTCCACCATTGTCATTCACATTGAGATACAGCATTAAATATAAATACAATCATTGTTTCAATCTTCCGAGATATGTTTATGTTTGATACGCTTGTCTCACAGATATTGTGCTATTTACTTGTTGTTCTAAAATATTTTATAAAATGAAGGACAGATTGTATGTTTTAGAAATTGTAAATAAATCAAGCCAACAAGACAAATATTGAATCAATTTGCTTTCAAATGAAGCATTTCGCCTCATCGTCACGCAATTATAATTACGACACTCAAATGGGCTTTACACCGACCAAACCTGAATTGGATAAGATTCTTGATTGGGCTTTTGCACAAACCTGATTGCTTGTTCCCTCTGAGCTTTTCGGACCTCGGGTTTCTGGTTACGCTTGGCCATGATGTCTGTGAGTGTGGCTCCTGTCACAGCACGCTGGAACTTGGCAGTCTTGCGCGTCCTCTTCTTGGAAACCTCCTCAGTCTGGCCCTTCTTGTGCTTCCTGCGGTACAGCACTGTCCAGTTGATCTTACGAGGGTTTCGCTTCATGGTGTGGGAACGTTCGCATTTCTTGCTAAGAAACTGGAACACCTGCAGGCACAATACGTCAAACAATTACGGTTAATTCAATATATCTTCATCACAAAATCTTTCCACTTATGTTGCTGCGAGTGGTAGACAATATAGCAAAGTATAAGCAATCACTGTCAGACGTAACTGTATCATCTGAAAGAGTGGTGATTATGCTAGCCATACACTGCTTCACGGGAATCGCATTGACGGTCGCGGTGTTGTACAGGGGTTCTGTGATTGAAACTGGGCCAGTTTCCAACGATCAAAAAAACTAATCGCAACTATAATTACAGCACTCAAAAAAACTAATCGCATGTAATCTTGTCGCAGCAACTGACTACGACTGACCAATTGTAGTACTGAATTTTGTCATGTGATAACACAATAAAAAGTAAACATGGACCTGGTTGTATGAAACGGTCTGCTTGGTGTACGACCCGGACTACTTGCGATTGCCATCGCAGCGACCGTTCCCGAGAACTGAAAATCCAGTCGTATAGCTAGCAGTGTACATGGTGTATGGCTAGCATTAGACACATTAACTTGTATCATATATAATCGACAATATTGATTATGTAACTAATTCCTGTGATGCACATTCACTATATTTACAGTATTTCTTGCACATCATTACACTGTATTGTTATTTTTCCAATTATAATTTAGCATTTCTGATGTACTTCCTGCTTTGATATAACATAAAAACAAACATGAGTAGTTTCCACGGCTGCACCTGAATAATGCAGTGACATAATCATGTCAATGCCAGAAACTGGGAGAGTGGGATCCCGAGAGTGTCAAGAACTAACACTTGGTGGAGACCCTATGGCTACTGGTTACTGGACATAAGAGTACAATAAACGCTGCCATATAAAGAGGATAGGTCAAACAATATATCCGGTATGTTAGTCTTATAGCAATGAAACACGTTGACATCTACAATTTATTGAATCGATACATAAACCATATAATATCGTACCCTTCCATCGGCTTTGACCATTTTCTTCCCATGGCCTGGGTAGATTTTGTACCCACTGTACGAGCACAATTCAATCCTGTGGGAAAATAAGATATGTACAGTATAGACAAATGATTACTCAAGTGAAATTGCATATTTAATTCGTAAATAAAACGGTATATGTTGTCGATTATGACGGATAAATATTGGCATGTATTTTATTCAGCTCACTTCATGTTTGCAACCGGAAAAAGAAAGACAGATAGCAGGCACGGGGTAAATGAAAATTCTGTAAACATCGCCGAATTTATGTTTTGAAAATATTTGAACTATCTTAATAAATTACAACGTGCCTCATTTATAGTAAATTGCTAATCTGCATTTACTTAATTTTAATAATACAAAACAAGGTGAAATAAACATGATTTAATGCGGTCCTGCTCAGCGGGAATATTTCAAAATGGCGGACGAAGGTAAAAATAATCGACATGCATGTATTTATTTTGATTATTTTAGACAACCCATAGAGCATTGAGCCATTTCTATCTCAATATAAAATCGTAAATATATTTAACTGGCAAATTGTACTAGAATTATGCTTACCTAATTAAGATCAGAGCCATATTTTGGAACAGCAAAGTGCGTTGTCATACATTTTCTTGCGTTTCCAATGTAAATAGTGAAGAATTTATTCCAATCATGGGACATGGAGACTGCAGGGATATAAATTAGCACTAACCCGCTATCCCGGACCATTCTCACAATTATAATTGTATCCTAAGGTCTAGTAGAACTTAATATTTTTCGTAAACATTTTGGTATTTGTATCACTATTTTAGTAAGTTTCAAAGGTAAGTTTTATGCTGGAGTCTGGAGACTGAATTCTATTACTTCATAATCCATATAACAATCCATATATATTTGGCTTAGTGTCACAAAGTTGAGATATTCTGGAATACGGCATAGACAATTAACCAGTTCTTATGATCTTCTTAGCCCAAGAATGCGTGTAACATTTTCATTGCCCTACTTCATGCTGTGCGATCATACGTTGTGAAAATATACCCCCAGATGCCTAATGTCAGTATTTAGTCCTGTTTATGACCGGGTAGTGATAATACTTCACTATGCTCATTTCACTGGCCATAATCCTCCTATGAAGGCGGACAACACCACACCAAATATCAATTCTCCTTGAAAAGCACATGTCATAAATCAAACTGGACCGTAGACAGATAAGACATCGCTGTGTTTGAATCCGCTGTCATTTGTACGTATCTTGTCAGACTAATTCACTAGCATGTTTCAAACTCGTTTTTTTCCATGTTGCAATCTAATTAAAATTAGATACAAAAGTATCGATCCAAATATATATTGACATACGTTCAACAACGATCTAACACAACTGACTTGGGACAACCGTCAGAACGAACTTTGACCCACATTAATCTAACTATCACCTACATAGTGAAATACTCAGGTATTTTCGTTATAACATATCAAATAATAATCACACAGAAAGTAAAAAGGACTTACTAGCAAGTTCTGAATGTAAAATTTACCCCTCAAGACTGCAAGGGTAAGCTGTGATTGGTTAACAGCTGGTTACGGTCAAAGATCAATCTGACAGCCGTCCCAAGGCAGTTGTTCGATCGTTGTTGAGCCAAACTGACAAGTTGCCACTCAAAATACTATTGAAAGAAGTTCTAAAAACAAACAGATCGCAAACTTTAAAAAAACAGATCATCGTCATGATGATGTCTTGTGTTTCAGAAAGCGACGGTGAGGTATTGGATTGTACAGGATATGGTCTACAGAAGATACAGATACCTGCTGGAATTAATCTACAAGGGTTAATATTGGACAACAACAGCATCTCCAAGATTGAAAATCTTGACCAGTGTCCAGACATTCAGCAGGTTGGACATTTCAAGCAATGCCTCACCATCAAATGATTAATTTAGAAATTATATTTATGTGGCGTAATTATTCATAAATATAATCTTTAGTCTTATTTTATTCTTGCAAAGATGCCTCCGGTGTACCCAAAAGGCCCTGTCGTTATCCTTTCTATTGTTTTTTTAAAGAAAATATTTCAAAATAATAATCTGATAATCCAGTTATTCCATGTCAATCCATGTCATGTTTAGTTAGTGGTCATTTTAGTTAGTTTTTTTTATACTTGTGGTGTTGCTTCTTATTTTTTATTTAACTTTTAATGCTTCCATCAATAGATTTCTTAGTTTCAGTAGTTTTGAACCTATATAAAATTATAACTTATAAATACTTGGGTTTGAACTCCTATAATTATTCTTTTTAACATATTTTTATTGCTAATTTCTAAGTCTGTTAATTAAATCTGAGTTTATTCAATGTTAGTTGTACAATGAGTTTTCACCTCATATGTGTGTGTTCATTAAATCTGAGTTTATTCAATGTTAGTTGTACAGTGAGTTTTCACATCATCTGTGTGTATTTCAGTTGTCACTGGCGTCTAATCATCTGGTCAGACTGACCGGACTCTCAACACTGTCACACCTCTCTGTGCTGTGTCTGTGCAATAACAGCATTGTCAACATAGAAGGTAAGAGAACCAGTAACTCCCGGTAACAGTGCTGTGAGCAGGTCGCAACATGGTAATGTCAGGGCTGTAGACTAACTTATGTCCGAAGTACAGTGCAAGTTAATATGCACTGCGGACTGTTATATATCAGCCTCAACGAAAGTACTATCTGATTCTGTTATCATGTGACACATCACGCGCTTGGAGAAAGTATAGTTGTGAGAGAAGCCGCCAATGTTGTGAATTCCTCAACTAGTGTCACCCACAGTATAATATGACATGGACAATAATATGATACGAGTGATTATGGAAAATATATGTCCCAAGTGAAATTAATGTTCACAGTTCCGAGCTTTAGCAAGGAACTTTGAACATTAATTTCATGAGGGATATATATTTTCCGTAATCACTTGTATCTCGTGGGTTATTCTAATTATTCAACATAATCATTTTATTGGAATAAATCATGATAAATTACCGAAACACGACTGGATTTAGAGAGATGGCCACAGTCCGCTAATGAGCATTCGTCCGCCTATGACGTCAAAGTCATGATGCTAAGTCATTGTCTGGTGACGACATCACAATCGTCAATTTGTGCATAATCCACACTGTTGATTATGCAAACTTTAATACACAGTAGAAATCCACCACACCACGTATGTTGAATAATACATCATAAGAACTATGAGAGACATCATTACAATATTTAAAGAAATTACACTGATTCACATGCTTGGCATTTGGTTGCAGGTTTAAATAATCTGGTAGAGCTGACTTGGCTGGACCTTGGTGGAAACAGTATCAAGGTATGTATTTTTTTCTCCTGATGAAGAATAATAAAAAAAATTCATATGAAAAACTATGAAATATGAAAACCAGTCAAACCTACAGAACATGTATCTTGTTGCCCAATACACTTGTGTAAATAAATCAAATGTACATACTTTCTGGTAAAATATTTTACCATGAAAATTAATGTCAACAAACTGTGATTGCGAGCCTTTACGGGTTAGCTTATCAAAATGAAAGGTGTCCAAGGTTATTCTTGTCTGGGGTTTACGTCATACAACTGAAATACTATGAACATTCTCTTTAAAATCTCACTGTTATTTCCTGTTCCACTTCCAGGTTATTGAAAATCTGAAGAATAATGTCCGATTACGACATTTAGATTTGTCTGACAACAGCATCGCTGTCATTGCGGATTTGTCTCCCTTATGCTGTCTCAAGGTAATGCACGTACAAATGGGATTATTTTTTGTCTACAGTATACCAAACAATTTTTTAAAAGATATGTAATTTGCATGTAGAATAAGAGGTAAAGTTTAGTGAAAGGGGAAATAAGTTATCACATATTTAGATTAGAGCCTGTATGCTCAATAAATATATAGTAAAGCTTAGTGAAAGAAGAGACAATTCATCACATATATGTTAATAATACATTTTTTAATCAATATGTAGACGCTTCTCCTCCATGGTAATCTCGTGGCGTCTCTGAAGCCTTTGCCCGCCTGCATCCCTGCATCGGTCAGAGTTCTCTCCCTTGAGAGCAATGAACTTGCCGATCTAAATGAGGTATGATTTCTAATTATTTTCCCGTTCTTTTTCCTATTTTGTGTGACCGGCTCCGTGGTGTAATGGTTAGAGCGTCGGCCCGGAGTGCGGAAGGTCGTGGGTTCGATCCCCGGTCGAGTCATACCAAAAGACTCTA
>JAVCKZ010069327.1:1789-14067 GCA_034780755.1 Lepetodrilus elevatus
AGTTCACAACACATGATAACCAGTTCACAACACATGATAACCAGTTCACAACACATGATAACCAGTTCACAACACATGATAACCAGTTCACAACACATAACACATTCACAACACATGATAACACATTCACAATACATGATAACCAGTTTACAACACATGATAACCAGTTTACAACACATGATAACCAGTTCACAACACATGATAACCAGTTCACAACACATGGTAACCAGTTCACTTAACACCTGGGTAGCTTTTCTGGAAGCTTTTGAGAAATATTTGCTAGACATTATCTGCTTGTTGATGTCCCTGTTTGTAAATAACAAGTGGAGGTCACTCTATGTGACCCGTGCGTACTGTGCAGTCCTAGGCCTGCTTCACTGGTCAGCAATATCAGATAATCTCCATCTACCAACAACCATATATCTCCATCTACCAACAACCAATATCACATCTACATCTACCAACAACCATATCATATCTCCATCTACCAACAACCATATCATATCTCCTCTACCAACAACCATATCATATCTCCATCTACCAACAACCATATCATATCTCCATCTACCAACAACCATATCATATCTCCATCTACCAACAACCATATCACATCTCCATCTACCAACAACCATATCCTATCTCATCTACCAACAACTATATCATATCTCCATCTACCAACAACCATATCATATCTCCTCTACCAACAACCATATCACATCTCCATCTACCAACAACCATATCATATCTCCATCTACCAACAACTATATCATATCGCACTCACTCACTCTATTACCCAACAGAAATAGCACATCCTCTCCATCTTTCAACAACAATAACCTATCTAAGTCTTACTTATCACATCACGTCCAACCACTGGTATCACATCACGTCCAACCACTAGTATCACATCACGTCCAACCACTAGTATCACATCACGTCCAACCACTAGTATCAATATGATATCCCCCATGACTAGTGAGGAGCTCTGTTTTAACAGGTAGGAATTCCTCCACTGATATTGTCCTTGTTAAGTCCATGCCTTCACTAACTGTAATACAGAGTTACTGCAGAAACAGCATTTAACCTTAAATTACTAACAACACCTTGCTAGGCACTGTGACACTATAACAGTCAAGTCTTCATTCTGAAACAAAGAATAACTGTAGACCTCCCTATTGATCCTTGCTTTGTTGATGTTCCCGTTCCTGTTCCTATTCCTGTTCCTGTTCCTGCCTGATGATGCTTCCTGTAGGTTTGACTCTTCCAGTAGGTTTGACTCTCACTTGGATGTCATTTCTCATATGTTTGATGTGCTCGATATTGCTTCTCATAGGCTTGACTTTCTGCTTGGTTTAGCCTTGATGTTACTTACAGGTTTGCCTTCCTTGCCATCACTTCTCATAGGTTTGCCTTCCTTAATGACACTTTTCATTGGTTTGTCTTTCTGCTTGATTTACCTTGATGCTACTTATAGGTTTGCCTTCCTTGATATGACATGACTTCTCTAGGTTTGACTTCCTTGGTAGGACTTCTGATAGGTTTGACTTCCTTGGTAGGACTTCTGATAGGTTTGACTTCCTTGGTAGGACTTCTCATAGGTTTCACTTCCTTGGTAGGACTTCTCATAGGTTTGACCTCCTTGGTAGGACTTCTCATAGGTTTCACTTCCTTAATGACACTTCTCATTGGTTTGACTTCTGATAAGGTTGATTTTCTGCTTGGTTTATCATTGCAAATGGGTGATGTTAATCTCCATAATTGTTCATTCAATGTTTGGTTTGGCCTTGATGTTACTTCTCATAGGTTTGTCGGGTGAAAGATTCCTGCCGCGACGTTAAATTCCATATTCACTCACTCATAGGTTCGACGACTTTGATCATATTGATGTCATTTTTAATTGGTTTGACTTCTGATATGTTAACTTTAGCATTGATGTTACAGGTTTGCCTTACTTGATGTCACTTCTCATAGGTTGATTCTGATCCTTGTAGGTTTGACCAACTCAATGTCATTTATCAAAGGTTTGACTTCCTTTATCTTGCTTTTAATAGGTTTGACTCTGCTTGGTTTGTTACTAATGCCACTTCTCGGGTTGAATCGGCTTGATATTGCTTCTCATGTTTAACTTCCTAAATATGTTGCTTCTCATAGATTTGACTATCTGCTTGGTTTTATCTTGGTTTGATCATAGGCTTGACTTCCTCAACGTCTGCTCGATACCTGCTTGGTATTATCACTTGTAGGTTTTACCATCTCAGTGTCACTTTTCATAGCTTTGACCTCGCTACTGTTGTTTCTGATATCGATTTTGAAAGGGACTAAATCCCCAAACAACGGACCAACCAATTATTCTCAGTCTTGACTTGTCTTGATGTCACTTGTTGTTGGATTTATCTGTAGATTCATGTCGCTTCTTGAATGTTTGCCAGTTTGGCCATCTTCATGTCACTTCTCAGCATTTTGACCAGTTTCATTGTTGACCATCCCACTTCCCTTTACCCATTTGGCTTGGTCGGTAGAGTGTTGGACTCACAATCCAGCAACTCTGGTTCGAATCCCATGATCGGTGGTCCCGTGGTGGTTCAGTATGATCGGTGGTCCTGTGGTGGTTCAGTATGATCGGTGGTCCCGTGGTGGTTCGGTATGATCGGTGGTCCCGTGGTGGTTCGATATGATCGGTGGTCCCGTGGTGGTTCGGTTTCTACATCTCCTCTACTGGCTGACTCCCTGAATCTCGTCAATGTGTCTGTTGTGTTCATAGCTCAAGTCTACTCATATCCTGCAGTAGTCTAACATCTGACCACGCAGCCTTCTTTCTTTCTTGTCCATGTAGACGGGAATCTCGTCTCTAGAATTCGTCGCAAATGGGTAAAAGATTCCCGCAGCGACGTTAAACTCCATATTCACTCACTCACTTCTCTAGAATAGTTTCAAATAGTTTGTTGTTAGGAATTAGCTAACACATGTATCACTGCAATATCTTTATGCCAAATACAATGTCTAACCTTATTTATTGACTGAGCTCAGGCCCCGAGATTACGAAACTTTTCTGAGTACGAATTCGTACTCGACTCAGAATTTTGTTCATAAAACGTCATGTGACGTCATAGTCTGAGTACGTTTTTGTGCTCAGAAAGTTTCGTAATCTCGGGGCCAGGCTATGGTTCCGGTTGTTTTCACGAAGCTCTCTCATCCACTAAAAGACCATAACAATGTATTTGCCGATAGCTAATACACTGCAAAGAGAGCAGTAACGTCTTGGTGGATAAGAGAGTTTTGTGAGAAGGATATCCAGACACTTACGAGTGGTCTCATAGTGGATGCGAGAGATCCAAGAAATTATACCATGTTTCACAAAAGCATTATGTTTAACTCCTACACACGACACACAGGAGGTTCTGACTTGTGGTTCTACACGCATTCTGTGGGTGGCGACTGGGGTTTATTCCACCAGTCCAATCTTGTCCAACATGCATGGGTGGGGGTGATAATTGGTACAGGGCGATAATAGGTCGCTAACCAGTGTATCTTCTTCTATTACTAACTGCTGGTTATTTTGTCTTGCAGCTAATCATGGTGTACAAGGTGTCTGGTCTGGACGAGGATTGGCTGATGGCGGAGCGCGGCACACAACGAGGCAAAGTCCCCGCCACGTACCTGGAGATCCTCGAGTAGTTTCATCACCTTCTTCTCTTTACCATAACTATGACGTTGTCGTCGACGTCACTTTGCCACTCGGGGCACTTGTCCAAAACTGACTCCTCTTCTACGGTGCCATCTCTTGTTACCATACTTCTACCACGGGGAATTCAGACGTTGTGTCTGCCGTAACATCCATTGTCACCGGTTCCAAGTTAGATGCAGTATTATTAGTACATCACGGTAAACCCATTGGGTGGGGAAAAAATAATCATCTCTTGGTCTTAGACTTTCTTGATTATTTCCATTTGTTTTGCTTGTCAGGTTAGCTAGAAGGTTACTGCGTGCGTGTTACGTACTTTATTAAGGATGTGGGAATACTGGGGATGTGCATGTTATGCCTGTTTAATCTCGAGGTCATTCCGAAGGTCACCAAATATTAATACCTTTGTGAGCATTTATTGTTATTTTGAGAAGTAATCTAATTATCATGACTGAAATTAATTGTGTGAAAAAACATCAAGGATATTTTTTAATGATCACATTTATTTAAAAATTATAAGATACGATCATGTATCTATTTATACAATGTCTAGCTACTTTATCTAACGTTGATCAGAATGATTAATTTCCAGACATACAACACATAGTATTGATAATGGTTTTCTAGTATCTCTAGAATATAATATTTATGACTGATATGGATCCATTATTGGATAATTGATCCACGGCGGCCATTGTTTATTCTTTCTTAATGTTACATCGGATGTGACGAATTGCAACTTCGCGCCACCAACTGTTCTAGCAGAATGATTGGTCGTTGCTTTGTTCGTGCTATAAATAGCCTCGCATTATTGGGCCACTCTTTCAGCTTTCTGCTAACACATTCCTTGTTTGCCATGAAATTCTTCTGTCCTTCATATGTGATACCATAGTGAGATATACGTCCATATCTCCATATCGGCAAATATCACTGTGTATATCACAGCCTCTTGGTACGATACCATTATTAACCTTCTCTCAGCTGCAGACAGATGGGGTTTCCCTCTATGTAAATATGATTAATCCATAAGGGAAAGCGTTTAATTGAATAATTAATGAATTAATTAATTGTCGCCTATTGGGTGAAATATTCCCACCTTGACATAAAACATTAATTTATTCATACAATTAATTAATTAAATAATCGTCTATCTGTAGTGCATTGTTCTGAGCTCATCAATTATTCTCAAGCAGTCGAACGGATGCGCTTCTCTTTTTCTAATCATATTTTTTCTCCATATTTGGTCATTCATAAATGTTAAAATGGCACAGTTATTTAATTTTACTATATTTCCATATAGATCTGTTTTCCGAATTGAAAAGTAAAACATTTTTTAATTTAAAAAAAGAAATTAAAAATGTATATGAGCAGGAATAAGTTAGCTTCCTGCCGAGTGTATTAACAGTACACACTGCTATGGAAGGGCATGTGGTATTGGCTGCAGCAGAGACTAGGTTAAAGGTTACAGGTCGGTGGCTGTTTCTCTGTGTGACCTTTGAATGAAATCTTTGTAGTGTTCTTATTCTCGGCTGTCTCGCTATGCAAGCATTACCTTACCGAGGCTCGACCGAAACACCCGCTGGTATTCTCCTTGTAGCTCGGGCTATACCCTAGTACTAGTATACCTTAACCCTCTCCCTGCTGGACTAGGCATAGTCACTGCTCTTTAGGGACATCTCTGGTTACCTTCAGCATGGAGAGCGTTAAATGAAGTTAAAACAGTTTCAGCTCAAATTAAAACCTGTTTGAGTATGAGTTAAAACTGTTTTATTTTAAATTAAATTAAGTTTAAAATGTAACAATATCACCGAAAATTCCTCCTGACTTCTTCATAGGGCTTTTCTGGTTGACTTTATTCAGGAGGTGGTTAAAATACTTGATATCAGAAGAGATAAAATGTTAAAATTCAACATCAAATTTGAGGGTAACTGGTATTTTGCTGTCAATGAATTACTATTAGATCTGCTCTTTGTAGGGTGTAGGCTAAATGTTATAAGTATTCTATATGCAACAATGCTAATTGTTCAAATTGTTGATGTATTATTATTATTATTATTATTCGTTCTGACTTTTGTTACGTGTATAGTTGTATTTATCGCCATATATGATTATTTTGTACATTTCACGGTTATCTCTGTCGAAATTATGATTGTAACCATGTTACAGACTTCTGTTATTGTAACTGTTATTGTAAACATGCCTAACTTTCCATTATGCCAAGATGTATTCAAATCATATTTTCTCTTCCATCTTCTCATTGCTATTAATAGTTTTCACTTTTGTGTTGACTGCAATATTTAATTTTTAATTAAAAATCAATTGCGTTAAATTAATTTGAAATCTTATGGTGATGTTAAACACAATTAGTTACATTGTTTATGCCAATGAGATCTCTCATTGATTGGAGAAATGTAAAGATATAAATTTACATCTGAAAGTATTTTCTTAGTCTGTAGCTCATATGTTGTACATAGTTAAACATGGTACCATTATTGCATTGCCTCTGCTTCAGGACTGGGATACTAACACATATTATTTATTAGTTGTACATTGTAGTTTCACATTCATAAGACTCGCTTCCTGAATGTATAAATCTATATGTACAAAAAAAAAAATTAAATTAATAAATTTCAATTCAGTGCATGTGACCCAGTCTAGCTTTCTTTCTATCATTTATTTATATCTATAACAGAATGTAAATACAAAATGTTTGTGGCATTTCCCTCATATTTTTATTATTTTATTATATTCTACCTTTAAATAATAATTCCATGTAGTTACTGTATGTATTAAATGATCATCTCGGTAGTAATCTATTTAATCGTGTTATATATGAGGTATATTTCACCCTTTCATATCTACGAATGTTTATATGTAAAATTCTTTATTATCATTTGTTTCTTGGAAATTATCTTTCGAGTTAAGAAATCATATTTTCTTGATCTTAATTTTCATATTCCATGTTAAATATCATGTGAAAAATATGGCAGTTATTGACCATAAATGTGTTCAGATATCTATTAATTAAATTAAATTTTAATTTCTTTCAAATGAATGTTATTCTGCTCCACACAAATTATGATATTTCTCTTCACACAGTAATCTCTACCTATCAATCTACGTACAATATTTCTCGTCCATTCCAGCATAATTTAGCATATAGAAAATCTCGGGTCATAATATACCGGTATGTGGTTTAGTCTCTGAATATTCTTGAAATACATGGGTATTTGTTTCACATTTTATCTGGACGATGGATGCCAAACACATTGATCTGTAGAGAAAGTCAAATGTTTTTCACCTCGTTAACTTAATTAACTAGCCTTCTCTTCAATCGATTAAAAAACATCCCTGCCTCGTTATGGCATCTGTAATCGCTCTTAACTGAAAGAAGGCTGGTTGATCACATTTCCATTTGTTTGTCAACTTTCCATAAAATTACAAACTTAGATTTATAAAAATAGCCACATTACATTTTCTTTTGTAAAATTCTACTTGGTTCTTATAAAATATGGTGATTGCTTTTGTACTGTTTTGCATCACATATGATGCATTTAATTTTACTCGTGTTAGGTAATGGGCTATTTGAACTGATCTGCATGTACATATATTTTGCGTTGTTTGTTTGCCGAATCCGAGATATGCAAGATAAATCCTGTTGACACTATGAGAAATTAGCTAGTCATGAATATCCATTTACATATATTCCTCTACAGTATATGTAGAATATTTGTAAATATTCATTATCTAACTAGGGAAATTGTGTGCGCACAGACTCAAAATGTCTACATGTGGATTATATATAATCATAATGCAATATTTAGGTAATTTTAGTTAAATCATTTGAGGTAGTGGTAGACTAGTAGTACTAGTAGTACGATACATTCAGATCAACCGAACGACATTCTCGGGCATACACTCTGAACTAAGTTGAAGGTTTCCATTAGGGCAGAAAACTTAAAGAGACATTACAGAAATGGGCAAAAGATGTCTCGAAACATGCTATGAAACATTAACACTTTCAGTGTTGTATATTCAATTAGTATATACATAGAATAGACAATCCGAGTGCACTGATGTAGAATGAAATTTCTTAAATTTTAAATTACCAGCAATTTGATTGTTAAACAGTCATAATGGAAACCTACCATTTAGGTACAAGCGTAGATATCTGGATTCGGAGATGTCGCGAAGTTGTTATGATTGGATACTATGAATTTTACCATAGCTATATGCTATTTTCCTTACCACAGTTAGTGCAGCAGACTACAAATACAGAGGTTCCAGGTTTGAACCCTGTCATGGAAAACACTTCCTCATGCTGGTATAGATCAACAGGGTTATTGCCCTTAATAGAGTTATTGCCCTTGGTTCCTCTTCACTAGTTGTGTTCACAGGAGGACATAGCTCTCATGTTATCTACCCTAGTTAAATGTCGATGAAATCTTTACGAGTGTTTTAAAAAAATACTCTTAGACAAGTGTTAGGGATACAATCACAGATAGTCGACCTGCTAAGGGGACTTAATTTATTCTCGAAATGTTCTTACGATCATACTACAATCTTAAAGGTTTTTCTTGCAGGACTATGAACTTTCTTATCCAAAGAATATCATAATAGGAACGCTTCAAGGATAGGTCTTCTGAACTATTGTCTGAAAATATTTTGATTTGTAACAACTACCCATCCTCGAATCTTAACATTTAGATGACAGATTTCCGCTGTGACGTGAAACAATAATTCAGTCGCCAATCCTTGGAAAGCAAGACTGTTAATGTTCTTCCGTAGCATGTTTAACCCTCTCGCTGCTGGATTAGGCACAGGTAAAGTATTTTAGGGCATCTCCGGTTGCCTTCAGCATGGAGAGGGTTAAAGAAGCACTGGGCCAATGCTATTTTTAGAATACGAGTACTACTAGTACTTCATTAAACCACATATGTTCAAACACCAACGGTCCTTACACACCCGAGTCGATGGCTTTATCCCTGTGACAATCAGCTGCGATAACAAAAAGATAGGAACTATTGAAATTTGTCGTTGCGAATTTCGCTTTTGATACATGTGCAAGCATAGGCCTATAGATGAATGGTAACATTCGATCAGAATGTAAATCGCCGAGTTTGTCCCCGCGAATCGCCTCTGGTGTGCAATGACCGTAACACTCATATTTGGCAACAGTGCTGTAGTATGTACATGTTTTTATTTTTTGTTTGGAGTCTTCTTTGGTCAGACAGGACATAGACATCTGTAATTGTATTCCCTTTAAAATGTAATAATGTTAGCAGGTCTCCTAGACGTATTAGCGCATTCAGGGGATATTTGTTCAACATTTATGTCTAGAGTTAACTAACGACATTCATGACAATTGTAAAGCAGTTTATGTCTACAGTCACAAGTGTAATGGCTCTAGCTGGTGTAGGTTTAGAATACGGAACATATTGTGTCTGACACTGTAATATAGCAAGCTTATTTGCAGTCGTGGTGGACTTGAGAATGTCTCAGGATTCAAGGAAATCACATCTAGGTATTAATAAGCTGGTAGTGCTAATAACACATGTGGACATAGATAAATAAACTATTCATTCAGTTGAACGTGTTCTGTGGTTGTGATTATGTCATGAAGACGGCGGTTGTTACTCCATGTCCTAGGGTAATCCCAGCAAAACAATAATTTACTCACCCAGCAAACAAGTAACGCCATATTACGTTATTGTTACGTTATATGTATGTTACGTTATATCGGTAACATGCACGTGACGTTGTAGTAACGTGACTGTCTGTGTGCTTGCTGGAATGGTATCGCCTCGAAATGAAATACAGCATACAGTGGAGAAAAACACCAAATCAAGCTGTGTTAGCCTTGCACGCTATCACACATTACTACAGCTATGTTAACCATGGCTACGAAACGACTGCCAACGTTGGTGTCTTGATACAAAGTACTGAGTGACACCACAAACTTGTCGGCCTGTGATTTATGCAGTGTTGAGCAGGAACGAATCTTAGATACGATCAGGTTATCGGTCACCCATCCAAGTATCGGCCGAGCTCGAGCGTGCTTCACTTTAACCTGGGCGGGACCACGTGCCTCCATATTGGTGTGCGTTTAGATATTGCCTATCAAAGGTGTGCTAATCACGTCGTATGGCGGAGGGTTACTTGTCATCTACTACGACAGATGGTAGTCCTACAGACTATCGACCTTTATCGACGACTCTGCGTCTATTGTGACAGACATAATTACATCTTCCTTGTGACAATCATATACAGAGGTTCGCGAGATCGTCTATTCTCTGTGAGGTCCTGTATGGGTTCTGTCCGAACTCCAACCTTTGCCATATATACTAGTACACTGAGGCTACACACCATTGGCGGAGGTTGGTATTGAGGGCCCCGTAATGCGTTGTTCAGAACAGTTGTGGTGACCGGGGTATCGTTTCTCGAAACTTTCTTATCAGCTAAGAGACCATAGCCCTCTCTTGGCAGTGTATTAGCTATCGGAAAAGAGAACGTTATCATATGACATTTTGGTAAATAAAATATGTTTAAACTAAACTATGGTCTCTTAACGGAAAAGAGAGTGACAATTCTCAACCCGGACTTTATCGCCATAGAATACGTCATGGATAATGTTGGAGTTGCCTGTTCCTGAAGCTGTTGTATATATAGGCTACTTATCGTTAAGCCTTCGTGAAAGAAACATTGATGATCCCGAAAGTCAAATGTTCCTCCACGAATACTTAATGATGTCGTTAACGATAGCTTCGAGAACCTGGCACCCTGGTCGGTCAATGAATACCTGAGAGATACGCTATTTCCTAACTCCAGAGAAGGCCGTGTTGTAACTGATAAAGTTGGTCCTACTACAATTCAGAGGATGCGGTTCATTTCCAGGTTAGGTCTACCCCAGTTTGTGGAACGCCCCCCACACATTTCCCCCCTCTTCCCCCATATGTTCAGTCTATCTGGATATTTCATTCAGTCACGTGATAATCAATATTGACCATTGTTGCTAATATGGTCTGGATTACTCATATCGGATGTTAAGAGAGAATTAGTGATTTTCGCTACGACCCCCCTCCAATCAATTGTGTGAGAAGCTAATAGTACGTTAGCCTATCCGAAATTATAACTTTATTTATTTATCATTATTATTATTATTTTTGAATTGGGGTTTAAAGTCGCTTTCTAGAATCTTTCACTAATATCATAACTATTAGAAACATGTTTTAGATTCCTGAGCATAAAATAAATACATGTATAGTAGAACTAAATGTATGTCTATACGACAATGCGCTGAACATATTTGTATTCAAAAGAAAATAAATTGAGCCCAGTAACCAAACTTCCATGAAATCCATCATAGCATAGTTATTACAGTACGGAAATAGAAAAGTCGAATTATTTCTTGGAAATCCCGTACAGTTCATGAATGATTTTTCATTTATATTTGTATTTATTTATTTTTATCATATTTATTACGTAGATTTATGGGTACATTTTCTCTAATTCTATCTTAGTCATTTTACCCGACATTCATTATTGGTGCCATTGTATTCACTTGATCTTGGTAAATAGCCTATTTAATCTTTGTTCTTTACGCACCAGAGTCCCAGAAAATCTAGAACGTGCTCCATCAATTATTTACAGTAATTCGTCCAAAGTTGGTCGTATATGTTTCACAATATGTATGCGTCTTCTTCATAATTAAAGCTGTTTATACAAATATCCGTCTTCCGGGTTTCCAGTGTTTCGATTGCAATGAAAGCACTAAGAACCCGGATGAAGCACTCATGAAATCTTCTACAAAGAGGGAATCAGTTGGAGTATTGGTCTGGAAAAGACACTTAAAACAAATATTTTTGAACGACGTTATGCAGCTTAGCGTCATCAAATTCAAATGCAAAACTAACGATGCTCAGATATAGACCTATTGCATGCACACAGGGTTTTATCCAGGTTTCGAACCATGATCCGCTCTCAGCCTGGCGAATTAATAAGCCAGGTATGCACAGCGCGAAAACTGATGTAGGGCCTATATGACTTTAATTAGGTTATCATGCAGTCTAATTGTAATACAATCTCTGATACCTGTGGTTCCAAAATTTGAAAGGCCTGATATTGTCATTACTATTTTAGGGCAGTGATTCGTATGCATAGGCCTAGGCCTATATCCGGCGTAAAAATATTCTTCTTCTTTGCGAAACGAATTAATTTCCTATTTATTCTCTCGATTCATTAAACGCAAATAGAATTGTCATATGATATGTCGCATGTTATTATTTTTTATTTTTATTTATTTGTATTTGTATGTAAGCATACTGAAAGTCCTTTGATTGTCGTCAAACTGAGATGTAGGCCTACATGGAAATCGCGCCATAGCCATTTACTCTGAACATCACTGTTCAGAGTACTTGTACTGACCGAGGCGCGTTGAAGCGGTAGTAATATGAAAACACTGCGTCTGTTTCTGTGTCTTTCTTTCATATCCTTCAGATTTCTGTCTTCTGTCTGTCTGTCTGTCTGGGGGGGGGGGGGGGGGGGGGGGGGGGGGGGGGGGGGGGGGGGGGGGGGGGGGGGGGGGGGGGGGGGGGGG
>JAVCKZ010069338.1:0-14066 GCA_034780755.1 Lepetodrilus elevatus
CGCATTTACTAATACTTCGTCTAGGTTCCAAACCCCGGAAGTTGTCGATAGTCGATAAATATAGATCTAGCTTTCGCACCCTATATGTTCCGAAGGTGGCTTTATCTGGGTAGGGCTCATTTCTGTAATTTCTGTCAGACGCATGCAGTGTTGATCCTTGGTAACTGCGCATGCGTCTTTACAGAAAGTACACAAAGAACAGCTAGAAAGGAGCACTACCATAGGCTACTATATCAGGTTGGGGAAAAGGCCAAATGGAGCTATAATAGCTCGTTCGAGCTATAATAGCTGGATGCAGCTATAATGACATAGCTCCATCGAGCTATTACGGGTCATAACATATCCTACTCCGATAATAAGTCATTTCCGCATGTTGCAAATTGCATGGGCGAAAACTGTGAACACTTCCAGTCAGTTAGGACAAATAAAATACAATTTTCACCACGGCATTAGAAAGTTATGCACATGCATAAGTGCTAACCCTTAGTGCACATACACATAAAAAAACACGAATGCAACCACACCAAATGCTATTTTATGCAGGTTTCTTACCATACATTAATTGCTTCAATCGATAGTTCCAACTTGTATTCCAATTATGGCGGAAGTGCACGTGACCACATATAAAATCCGGAAAACATTAAAATTAAAGTTAAAAAGTTGGAATGTATGGTGGAGCAAATGTGACATAAGAAATGAAATGTGTAAAATGAAAAATAGAAATTGTTTTAGAATTATGCAAATTACGCATTCATTTTTGTGATAATTTCATTGGATAACAAGTGCCATACAAAATCTATGGCACTATAAAAGGAGACAAAAAAACCATCTCATCCTTGATCGCTAGCTTTCCGAGGAGTGGTATACCTACCGTAACCAGCTGATTAATGGAAATTGCTTGTAGTTGTAGCCGCCATACAGATTGTTCTAAAGATAAAGAATTCGAACTGTTAAAGGTTTCTTGGAAAAAAGTACCCCAGGCTGTTATACAGAGTTTGATAGAGGAGCAGTTATTGACAGTGAAACAAAAGTATTTATGCACAGCGTGTATAGAATATTGCGAGAAATACATTATCGTAACAAAGAAATATCAAGTCTTGCAGGTCATCGACTTCATTAAGAAAGGGGATCTCTCTATAGATGACTTGTCATCTATTGGTTATGCTTTAGGCGATAGTCAGTCCAAGGATCTATTGAGCAAGGCTAAGGAAACGGTATGCGACGTACCAACACTGCAAGGGTACGATCCATGTGAATGGAGCAGTGGGAAGAACCGTGTATGTTACGAGTTCCTGCGAGGCTGTAGTGGTTATGTCGAGAAGGATAACGTCAAAAAGAATGTAGCCATTGCCAAGTGCATGGAACAAAGTTTGTACTGCAGATACACCCCTCTTGTGGCTCCGTTATCCTTCTCGACTAAAAGTTTTGTGTACTTGCTGGCAGCAAAGAGGCATGTTCCCTGAATGCCGTACACTCGTCTGCTGGTTCCTACCCTACCATAGTTTCCTGGCTAGAGAAACAGGCGTCTCCCATAGAATGTCCTCAGGAGAATGACATTATAACCTTTTTTGATAACAACCAGGTTCTTGCTAGGAAATGGCGTGTATCCAGGGAGGCAAAAAATAGGCTTAGTGTTACCACTACCATCCTGCATATGGTACCTTCTCCCGAGTACCATTTGCAGGAGTCCCCTGTTCTGTCCCCTCAAAATTGGCATAGATTAGATTCTGATAGTTTTAGTCTTGCCAATGAGGGACATGCAAACGCTGTTGACAATTGTTCAGAGTTCCGAGAACATAGACAGCGTTTCATTGAGCAACAGTTGGAAATCGTTACTCAACAAATGTCTGTGATAGATGGCAATGTCACAGATAGCATTGATAACGATGTACACGCCTCTACTGTTGCTCCAAACACAGGACGTAAGGGGAAATCAGTACTTAAAGCCACCAAACCAGACCCAAAATCTATGTCTGTGCAAGGTGTGCCTTCCTCTAGGTCAAAATTTGCTAAGGTAGAGGTAAAGCAGGATACATATGACATCGTCATATCTCAGTCCCTTCCAAAACCAACTCTTATAGCTGGAAACCCAGTTCCTCGAAACCCCTGTTCCTATGACGCCGTAGCGGATGTTCTGAGTGCGATACAGAAAGAGGTCATAGACAGTTCCTCCCGTTTATGGACAGTTGTTGGGTGCGATGGTTTACCTTACAATGTCTGCTCTCGAGTGTTGTTGACTCATACAATGTGTGTGATCAACCCATTTCGGGAGTAGATGCTTGTAAGGCCCACATGGCAACTATCCATACACAGGAAGTCAGTGATGTTTCGCATCTCAGGACATTTGCTGACATTTTGCTGATTCCAGGGCCCGGTCACAAGGAGATTAACATGGTTAAGGCATTGTTTAAGGTTCTTTGGAACGTAGTTTTCAAATAAATGGCCATTATGCTTAACTACACTTCGCTGAGAGCGTTAACAACTTGTGAAAGGGCCGCAGATCACCATAAGTCATTGCTAATGAGAGCTTTTCGAAGTTCAGTGATTTATTCTTTGGACTGGGCATGACCCAATACCAGGAGCTAACTGTAAGAGAGCTAAACATGCTGTCCCAAGCCCCAGAACCTGTGACAAAGTTCCTCCATGACACTGTAACCATGTCGGTATCGGGCCACCCTGGGAAGGGGGAGGGTGGAGATTTCATTCTCGAAACGGTCGACAAGAAAATCAAGGCGTGGCTACCCCCCGGACTCCCTACCCTAGACAAGTGGCAACAGATTTGCCAAAATCTTGACAAACTGGAAAAGGTATAAATTAATTAAATGATAATTACTGCACATAAGTAAAACTATGTAAATAGATAGTGATAATGTTAACTTCGTACACATTTATTTATACACAAGCAAAAAATAATTTAGTTCATAATATATACACAAAATACAATTTTTAGAACCTACCACTCTATGTGAATTATTTATATTATTTTATATAAACAGTGTAAAACTTAGTAGTAGATACATTTAAATAATTAAATTTCATTCCTATGGTTCAATAAAGATAGCTATTTAAAATGTTACAGACAAAATCACATCTCCTAGGAGTCATGGACCTACGTGAGAACACGTCAAACATGTACGTTTATGACGTAAACGTAGACTGGGAAATAGCCCAGTGGCGGTGCATCCTCCGGGAAGCCAGGTACCTGGAACAGCCGAAGCTCGCACAACCGCATGTCTCACTTGCAGGACTTCCTCTCGATTATCAATTAATTGACTACACCGTCAAATGTATTGATAACCGAGAGAAGTTCATGTCAGAGGTTGTCAAAACTGGCACTCTAGGAAAAATCATCAGACTAGAGCCTCTTTTTGTACTGACTGCAGATAAAGAAAAGCAATAAGTTGGAAAACAAAACAAAAGTAGAGATCGCTTCAACTATTGAAGTTGAACTCCAGCGATTGTGCGACATAGGTTGTGACGAGTCTGATGTATACATACAGAAATGGAAGCACAACAAGACCGGCACCAAAGCAGTGTACCTGGCTTTCCTGGCAGAGCTGCAGCGATGCACCGAGGAATTAATAAGGAGGAAGGAAGAAGATGGTAAGTTCTCTTTAATAGTGTCAGCAAAATATAACATGATATTTGTGTAATTTATACAGATGTATTCCTATATGGCACATAGAAATTGACTCGTAATTATGAACATATATAAAGTTAACGGAGAACAATGATTTTCGTTATTAACTTATAATGGTAATCTAAATAAACAGCTGTTTTTGTTGTAATACTTATAATAATTTAATAACGACGTCATATATATTTTCAGAGTCAGCCGTGGAATCCGAAGATCAGTAGACGCAATTACCGGATACAAGGTCCATGGAGCATGGGAAAAGTAAATATATTACTGGCAGTAATACAACCATCGTAGGCTTACTGCATCATTATGCCATAACATTAGTAATCGTGATGTAAGTGAAAGAATCTTGAAAGCGATTGTAAGGAATAAATAAAAATATATGACGAAATGAAGTGTACAAATATGTTAAGCATACGATAGATTGATTAAGACGGGTAATGAAATTTGCAATATAAATCGTATTTCTTTAAACTTAAATATTGACGTTTGGATAATTTAAAGCCTAAACACCTAGCATGTATCCAGTAATTGCATTCTGAGTTGCTACAACCAAGCCAGTTACCAGGGTCAGTTTCCGAATCAAAATGTACATTACAAGATGGACATATGTCCTTATGATGAACAGTTTCCTGAATTTGTATACACTTTTCCCCAACCTGTATATAGCTATGGGATTGTTGTCGAAACCTAAAACTATTTACAACTGCAGTAGTACGTTAGTGAAATTACCAATGTGTAAACTGTATTCACTGTCATGAACATCGGTAAATGGCACGGTCCAGCACAACTGTTGTGTAATTGTTTGTGTACTGCTCAACAGAGTTACCATAGAAATGAGGCTGCCCATTAATGGTACTGTTCGAGAGTTGACATGTCTGCATTCAGTTGCCACTTATCTAGTAGCCCCAGGTTCTGCTAAATACACCGTTTACTACTAGTGACGACATACACTTTCTCATTGATTGAAGGGTGCATTGTAGCATGGTAGTGAAACCTTTACAGCCAAAGTACCCCGGTAGGTACTGTTGAAGTTGATAATCGTATATATTTATCGTCAAGAAAGTGTTACATTAATAATTAATATGCAAATAATCTTAAATTAAGACTATTATACAATTATAAAACATAATCATAACCGTTAACTATTGATATGTATTTGTTCTTTTGGTGACAATAGGTATTTCTGATTAAGTTAAAACCATACAATAGACTGTTTTGTCAGTTTCCGTCATAAAGTATTGAAATGCTAATTAGCTGTAGTAGATAGAGAGATAAAGTTGATGCAACTCAATATATAGTATGTGTATGTTATAAAATGAAGACTTATTTTGTGAAAATGTAAGCGGTTACCATTTTCTTCTGCTGAAACTTCGACAGCCCCGTGTTCCATGGTAAAGAAACTGATACAATTCGAAAAGAAACGAGCAATTTTCGTAAAGAAACACTTCTCGCTGTGTCCGAGTTCCCTAACAGTGAGTAGGTCTCTTGCCGACCTGTGAGACTAAAATAAGACTTACCTACATCGTGCGATTCTGATACCGCATCTCCATATATATATATAGTATAGGCCCAACTACAGCGCTAGGTTACTATGGAACTACTGTATATCATATAGCGCTCTAGGTAGAGCATGGCACTAGCCAGGCCAAGAGTAATCTGAGTACATGAACACACAATGAAAGTAGGTACCATCTCTAAAAGGAAGTCATTCATTTGAGCATGAAAACCTCTCAATAGTCTACAGGTAATATTTCCCAAAACTGAGAGATGGCCATGTCGATTTTTATTTCTGACTCTTACCTTTCCTTCCGATTGTAAAGAATGTTTTAAATAGTTTGTCTTAAAAACTATTATCCTACCTTTCATGCAAGTTCCTTCTGTGATAGTACACATTTCCATTAGATCTATACCTGCGAGGTTTACACTTATTACACCGCCGCTATGACAACGGCATACTGTCTGTACATAGGAGTCTAGGGCAAGCGCCGTGACGTCACAATGATATATAATATGACGCAAACAGTGATCAAGTACGGGCAAATGGCCTACGAACATCTTGTGGACATCATGTTTACGTACAGAAACATGACGGTAGGATGAATTCGTTGTCAACTCGTCCCTCGCGGTATATGGAATGATGTACCCCTCGCTTTTACGGCTCGGAGTACAAGAGCTCTCGCGCAGGGTCCATCCACAGGCGCTTGTCATAAATATTGCTTATTCTAGTATTTGTGACAAGCGCCTGTGGTCGATCATTCCATATATCCCTCGTTGACAACTTATAATGTACTTAATACTGCTCTATGGTGCTACCATCAAGGATGAGAACATGACAAGCTTATCCTGCACACAACTCGAAACACCCCAATAATACTAATCCATTTCCATAGCGCCAAAATCCATTTCCATAGCGCCAAGTCCAACACAAGTTTGCTCAAAGACGCTGTTACACACCGAATATATCTACATGGAAATAAGTAGCCTACTAGTATATTTTTAGTTTTTGTTTGAATGACTGGAGCGAGGGTGGATATTTCACCGAGGTAGGAAGGGTGTTTCACAGCACATTGAAAACTGGTCACCACATTTTATTCGGCATTTGTAGTTCACAAGGTGATCTTTGTTTTGTGATTTGCTGTCCTTGGGGGTAGCTGCAGTTCTGTAGCTAAAAGATGCCATAGGGTGCCATAACAGATAGCAAACTAGTAAAAGGGGCATCCGTTAGCTTCAGGACTGCAGCTAGGTAGCTGCTAAGAACCGTTATCAGGGATGATAGATAGGGTCCATAATGACCGTGCTGAGTCTTTAGGCATATATAAATGATGATGATGATGTTTGATGTTTGCTGTTTGAACATTAGTCTATTTGTAACGGGGAGCCTGTGGAGATGGGTTGGTGCAATATTTTGGCGTCTCGGGCATCGTATTCTGGCTGCGGTTTTGAATATCGCATGAAGGCGGCCATGCTTTACCTACAGCGAATGGCTGCTACCTTCCATATTCCATAATTTATGGATAAGGAAGTACTGTAATAGCCTAGCGCTGTAGGTAGTAATAGCGTAACCTTTCTCATCATCTACTTCCCAGGCAGATATGTTTCATACATTTGTTGACGTATGGGCACACGTGCAACCTGAATCAGCAAGGGGTGACACCAGATATTCATATTGTCAATCTACTCGATCGCTTTCTTCGAATCAACATGCATTTCCAAAGATTGAGTGGAAAGGACTTGTCAAGCATGCAGTCAATGCCTCGCATGGAAGGCTATCTAATGACCCCGCACCCTTTTCCCTAACCCTCTGCCCAGACACTGCTCTTCATAGAATCCCCAGCATGGAGATGGTTAAAATACATCCCTAAATCATCCCCAATCCTGCTTGGATTGCATCGAAGAAATATCCGGAACTCAAGTATCCTGCCAAATTTCTGGCGAGACTGCGCGCCACTATGGAAGCCCGAGGCCTGTTCAGGAGGGCGAGTTTACGCGAGTTCACGCGTGACGTCACATATGAAGTATGAACGTTTCCAAGGAAACTCGCCCTCCTGAACAGGCCTCAGGTAACATGCCTGGCATTAACAAGACGTTCTCACTCATGTGATGTGTTGCTGCAGAGATGTGGAAACGATTCATGACATTTGGGGGCAGCTTGATAACCATTTGTCCCATACAGTTCATACTCGCACTCAGACGTACATAATTCTGTTCACGACTCACTTCGTGTGGTTCCCCTGGGCCACCAGGCAGACACCTAGAGGGAAACCTGCACAAACAGCTAACCAATTAACTCATTTTCCCAATGAAATTGGTGTAACAATCTATCCAATGAAATATATTGTATCATTGTTCTATTTATAGCTACTAAACTGTTTTCGCAGGTTTCCTCTAGATTTGTGCCAGGGGTACCACATGAAGTATTTTCTGAATGGAATTAAATACCCCGGATGCACAGAATTGAGTGTGCCGCTGCGTCTCCACAAGAAGTCATATATAGCATGTCTTGCAGACTGGCCTGGATGAGTGTACTCTCCAGTACAGGGCTTTCCTTTCTAGCCTGGGAGCTGAGTATACTTACCATATGGACTAGACTTCAAAATGAGCTTGAGATTTGATCTGAAGATAGATAGGCTAGTAGCCACTCACTGGTGGTGTACAGGGTATGCCAGGTTGAAGAGGAAAGGCTAGAGATTTGATCTGAAGATAGATAGGCTAGTAGCCACTCACTGGTGGTGTACAGGGCATGCCAGGTTGAAGAGGAAAGGCTTGAGATGTTATCTGATGATAGATAGGCTAGTAGCAGATTTAAGTGATTGTGATAGTGACTTCCAAGGATTTGGTGCAGCAACAGAAAGCACAATCTCCAAGTCTGGTTGCTGTATAAGGCACAGTGAGCTGGTCTTTCGAAGGTCGCTGAGGTGCATTGGCAAGCATAATGCAAGCTGCCCCTCCGCTCTAGGGTTGTCAGTTTGCTAGTATAATATGCATGTCCAGCACGAGCATGTGAAATACAATAAAAACAAAAGAAAATGACATATTTTATTAAAGTCTAGACTTCGTCTAAACCCACGTTTCAGCAGATCTGCTTTCTGTAATATCGTTTTGGCTAAACCAGGGGCCGTATTCATGAAAGGGTTTAAGTCAGATTTTGAAGACCAAAAACTGACTTAAAGTTAAACCCTTTCGCGAATACGACCCCAGGATTTTCCGTAAACCAAGACTTGACTTAATCCAGGTCTACACAAAATGTTGTTCGAGAATACAGATCCAAGTGTTTTAGGATGATCTGAGGCCGCTAAATAAAAAAATCATTGTGATAGCGTGCCCTGTAAGGATCATTGCCATTGAATCATGGTTAGCCTATCTGGCAAACAAAGCCACCTGATATGGCGTAGTACACTTGGGCACTCTAACAATCAGGAGTGCGTTTAACGAAAGGGTGTATATTTACGCCAGCCGTAAATGATGCAGATTTGTTTGTATTAAATTTACATTGATTGTATTACTTCATTTATGTCCGGCGTAAATATACACCCCTTTCGTGAAACGCACACCTGATTCCTACAATTTTATCTGAATAGTAATCAAATTTTGTACACCCTCTCGAATATATTGACTTACCTTTGTGAAGAACAGAAGTCTAGTCCATTTCCACTTTGCTACTGCATGTAATACTCACGACTAATGTGATGGAAAGAATTGGGTGCAGATCTCTGTACTATACTTGTTTTATTGGTAATAAATTCAGAAACTGGATCTGCCCAAATTTGTTTACCATTTATACTACAATCAATACCACTCCATCGATCTTGACATCCACCGTCACATTGCCCTGTAGTAGGGAGGCACCCTGAGATTAGTTTACAGCGTCTGGCTGTACATTTCTTCTTACAATTAGAGCCATAGGTTTCACTCTGGCAAGCTGTAAGAAAGAATTAACCGTTATAATGTCAATGACCCTCCTGTAAGTGACCATAGCTTTGGTTCCCACCCCCCCCCTCATCCCCTTTATAAATGGTCAATCTGTCATTTACATAATAAATAGCAAACAAAATATTTATTGACATCATTCAATGTTTTCAATAATATTATGGTATATGATAGCACCTGAAAAGAGATAAAAGTATTCATCTCAAGTTGACCAACTGCATTATAGTATTATTTAGACTTGAATATGACTTGAAAAGTGTTAACGCATTATTGTATTTGCTGAAAATAGGTAGAAGAATGATCCTCAGGACATTCTACGTGTCTAGAAATTATGTTATAAAGGCGATCAATGACAAGGTATTATGATTGCACAAAATATTTCTTGTGAATGCGAAGCATATTTATTTGAGATATGCCAAATTTGTTTTTGTACCATTCGTAGGGTGAATTCCATCTGGCTATTTATGCTGACAAAGCTGAGGGTGATAATGACTTCAAGCATAAAGGAACAATTATTAAAACTGTTTGTTTCCTAAATGGGAAAATCAGCTGCATTAGTTTGGAAACTTCCCACCTTTGAATGCGCCCCAGGTGACCGTTTACTTCCCAGACCTTGTGCAGTATCCGTGGGGATAGTTTGCATAGGTCTCGGGAGTGCGCTCCCTACTCTTTGTTAATGTACGAAGCAACTGTGGAGTTGTCTGTATGGAGGAGAGTCACCTGATCCTTCAGTGTTTCTTTGAACGCGAGCACTGCTTGAAGGACGGCCTCCATCTTCAGATAATTGATGTGCCGACCTTTGAGGGAGGCACACCATTCTCCAGAAGCATGGAGATCGTTGAGATCGTTGAGGTGGGCGCCCCAGCCTGTGTTGCAAGCGTCTGCGTGGGTGTGGGGCGACGTAGAGGGATGGACTGTTCTACAAACCCGTCCTGTTGCCAGGTAGCGATCGAGGTCTGAAACCAAGATGCGATCGGGATACGAGTATCCCACTGGCGATAATCCCACCTCGTCGATAACTGCTTTTGCTGAGTACCAGGTTGAATGACGCTCCCAGAAAAATGAATTTCTGGGAGGGAGTTAACTCTGATTTTCTGGTAACTGTAGTTAATACAATATTTACTTCTCTGACAAGTTGGTCCGTAAAATCCAGGCGTACATCCTCCATCACAAGCTCCAGTATTGTCACGACAGATTGTTGCGTTAACCAAGCAATATCTATCCGAACAAACCTCGGAACAGTCTTGTCCAAATGTTCCTGCAGGACACACTGAGAATAGAATGATAACATTGCAATTAAATGGTATGATGGATATTTAATGATTATCAACACACTTGCTTATCATTATAAAATGGTTTATTTTTCGATATAATGTATATATTCAATGTAATCTCTATCAATATCTGATGCTTTACTTCCCACAACAACATGAAAATTTAGTTTGTTCAGTATTTCGGGTGTGACCCCTCTGCATAAAACAATACTGAGGTATGCTATGAAATAGGGGTTCCAATACATTTCATAAAGTAGAATATTTGATTTGGTATTCACGTATCAGTACAAAATTCTAGTCCAGGGAGGATATTTCTCCTGGAGAAAGCTGTTGTAACTGGATAAATCGGTGTCTAGCCAGCGTAGACTTAGTGAGATGTGCTCTACCAGCTATGGAACGGTCGGGTTCCAAACCTTTCAAATGGTGCTTTTGGACACATTCATTGTACGAACACCAAAGGATTATTGGAAAACTTGAATAAATATAAATATTGATTGAAACTTTTTACAACATGAAACTAGTAGCTATTGAGAAAACATTACACTATTGATGAAGGAGTTCTGTAACAGTGAGCATATCAAGGTCACTGATCAAATTAAATTTGTGAATTTGACTTCGTACAGGACTCTGTAACATGCCAGATAAAACAATACCATCATCATTTTCAGTTTAATCTTTTCTGTTCTACTGTTGAACACTGAACACCGACCAGTACTGCAATTGTTTTATTATTTTATTAATAAATTCAGAAACTGGAGCTGGGAAAAATTGCTTACCGGTACAATCAATACCTCTCCATCTATCTCGACATCCACCTTTACATTCCCCCGTAATAGCGAGGCAGCTTGAGTCTACAATTTTGCAGTGTCTGGCTGAACAATTATTCTTGCAACCAGACCCATAGGTTCCTTCCACGCAAACTGTAACAACAAATTAATAATTACCCCCCTGATGGAGACAATTGTATTGGTTTTTCGCCTTATCAATTTCAGAAACAGTGAATGGTTAAGCAAGGTTATACATGTATCTATGTTAACAGTTTAGTCCCCCAAAATAAGTAGTAGTAGCAAATAAAATATTTGTGGAAGTCATTCAATATTGCATATGACAACTAACATCTTTATCAATTAGTATGACAAGTTGACCACCCATATTATTGAGACATAAATAGTGTGACTGCATTATTGTATTTGCTGATCATGCTGATATCTAAAAATATGTGGACATTCTACACTATGTCTAGTAATCATCTAAACACTGTAAAGGCGGTCAATGACAGGTGTGAATAAATATTTTTTTCGTGAATGCAAAATTGTTTCTATACAATTAACCTATAGTAGTGTGAATTCCATGCATTTACTACAGAAGAGGAACATGGAGTGATTAATAGGAAGAGTTCAGTAAGTGTTTTCATATTAATCACTCCATCGTTTCACTACAAGTTACATACAACTCTCCACCTGATCTGCAAATCAACTACAGCTGGTGGTTATTCATCCCAGCACAAAACATTGTGGTGACAGATCTCCCAGAAAAGTACATGCCCTACCAATAAAATCATGTATAAACTTGCGAAGAGAATATGAGTGAGTACTTCTGAACCAATTCATAAATGCAGAGCCACAGTTAGTTCTTAGTAATAAGAGATAAAACTGTAAACATAATTAATACAATATTTACATGTCTGACAAGTTGGTCCGCAAAATCCAGGCATACATCCTCCATCACAAGCTCCAGTATCGTCACGACAAATTTTGGGGTTAACCAAGCAATATCTATCCGAACAAAACTTGGAACAGTTTTGTCCAAATCTTCCTGCAGGACAACCTGAGAATAGAACGATAACATTGCAATTAAATGGTATGATGTGTATTTAATGATTATCAACATTTGGTATCAAGGTCACTGCTCAAATAAAATGTGTAAAATTGGCTTCGTACAGGACTGTAACATGCCAGATAAAACAATACCATCATCATTTTCAGTTTAATCTTTTCTGTTCTACTGTTGAACACTGTGAACACCGACCAGTACTGCAATTGTTTGATTATTTTATTAATAAATTCAGAAACTGGAGCTGTGCAAAATTGCTTACCGGTACAATCAATACCTCTCCATCCATTTCGACATCCACCTTTACATTCCCCCGTAATAGCGAGGCAACTTGAATCTACAATTTTGCAGTGTCTGGCTGAACAATTATTCTTGCAACCAGACCCATAGGTTCCTTCCACACAAACTGTAACAAAGAATTAATAATTACCCTCCTAATGGAGAACAGCTTTAGTTTTTCACTTCCTCCCTTTCATGAACAGTCAATCTTAAAGCAAGGATATCCAGCATCTATTTTGGCATTTTAACATCGAATAAGATAAGTAGCAAATAAAATAATACTGGAAGTCACTCAATATTTCAATAACTCACTAGGGAGTAGTGATGGGACATCGGTTGGAAATCCATAATCGAATATAATCGGTTGATACAACCGATGCAATTCCACCAATTATAATTGGATGACTGTTACATGCTTGTTATTTCCCTTCTAACTTGAGTATGTAGTACTACTTACAAATTCTACCATAATGTGGTTCAAACCGCATGTCTAGGTTAGCTTTTAACGGTGGTAGGTGTTCATCTAACTTGTGAAAGCCAAACAACTTCCACACGTCAGATTTTGTCTTTAGGCCTGGGTGATTGAAAATACCAGGGGGATCCTCGCTCTCGCACGCCATTATTGCGTAGCCCTTTGACTCGTTCAAGTGCATGGTTTGCAAGCTGTTTACCAGCTGTTTTAGACAGTTGCTTACAAGTACCAATAATCGTTTCTGACAAAACAACATCGATTATCGAAATCGGCAGGGTGCAACGCGACTTTAATCAATGCTATCCGATAATCGGCCCATCACTACTAGGGAGAGAGTGAATATGGAGTTTAACATCGCTGCAGGAATCTTTCACCCATTCGCGATGATAACTCACTAGGAAATATGGTTGAGTACTTCTGAGAAGATTATATTTAGAAATGCAGAATTACAGTTATTACTAACAAGAAATAAAGTTGTAAACATAATTTATACAATATTCACATTTCCGACAAGCTGGTCCAAAAAATCCAGGCATACATCCTCCGACACAAGTCCCAGTATTGTCAAGACAGGTTTCTACATTAACCAGACAAAATCTATTCGAACAATATTCGGTACAGTTTACTCCAAATCTTCCTACAGGACACTCTGAAAATAGAAAGAACGCATTGAAATTAAATGCCATGACTGATATTTAATGATTATCAACGCACTTTGCATTAAAAATGGTTAGCTTTTCCATGAAAAAATATATTCAATGTAATCTTCATAATTATCTGATGCTTTTCTTTACACATCTACACATCCACATTGAGTGTGTTCTGTTTTTCTAATGTCTCCTCTGCATAAAATAATACTTGTTCATAATTGTTGGTACTAATAACTACCGTTATACAGGTACGTTTTCATTAATAGTTATTTTTCTTTTTTTTCTTATTTTGGTTAGGTAATACAAAATAAGAAATTGAAGTCTTTGGTTTTCATTCCATGAATTATTTAATGAGATAATCTACAAAATAGGGGTGTCAATACCTTTCATGCCAAAGCATAGTAGAATATGTTGTTCATTTAAGGATTGACTGGAATATTTTTTGCGTTCATCGAGGTATGAACGTAAAAACCGATGTGCAAACTGTA
>JAVCKZ010069349.1:0-14061 GCA_034780755.1 Lepetodrilus elevatus
GTAGCCGGGCGGGGAGTAGCGGGGCGGGTAGTAGCCGGGCGGGTAGTAGCCGGGCGGGTAGTAGCCGGGCGGGTAGTAGCCGGGCGGGGAGTAGCGGGGCGGGGAGTAGCGGGGCGGGTAGTAGCCGGGCGGGTAGTAGCCGGGCGGGTAGGGGCGGGGCGGGGAGTAGCGGGGCGGGTAGTAGCGGGGCGGGTAGTAGCAGGGCGTGTAGTAGCACAGTGGTAGAATGTTGGAACTTCGGAGCCCAAGGTCCCGAGTTCAAATCCCGCCCTGGCAGCTTGCCATCAATGTTAGCGAAAATTACCTTTCTGACACGATATTGGCTAGTTTGGTAAGCCGCTTGCAAGCCCCTGTGTCTTTGAACACACCCATGGTTTCAAAATATGTCAAGCAAAGGGGGTACTTTTTCACAGCAGGTGGTAATTTGAATAGCACCTGCGACAACTAAAAGTTGTTTATCAGACAACTAGATATTATATTATCTGATCCATCTGATGTAAATTACATTAAATTCTTTATTCAGCGTTTGATTAATTTATTCAGACTTGAGATGGGGTACTATCTGACACTGTCATCAACTAAAATGCTTTCTGTTACTACATGTAATAAGGTAGTGAGAGAACAAATAACAAAATAATATTTATGTAATTGTTTACGTTGCAGATCTTAGCGGAAAATTGCCCACAGCTAAAAAGCATCAACTTATCATATTGCAAGAAAGTGACATCACAGGGAGTTCTTGCTCTTGTTGAGAGCTGCAGCAACATTGAGGACATTGATATTTCCTTCACTTCGGTACGGAACCTTTATTAATAATAACTTTACTGTACTTTTAAAAAATTGAAACAATTATGAACAATATTTATTTGTATTTTTTTTGTGTGCACTTTTGTATTTTATGTAATCCACGTTTATATGAATAAACTATATTTATACTAGCAGTGTGCGACATTAGCAGTGGCCCGATGGCTAATGTCTTAGCTAAATTCACTCAGTCTAAGCTAATGCACTTTGGCAAAGACTGATTGTCTAAGTAAAAATAATAATTCTATATCTAAATCTGCACCTACTTTCCGCGATTGCATGATCCGGGCTTTGCTAAGTCATTTAAAATTAGCCCTGATGTCTTTGCTACCTCTCTTGTTAATGTCTAACACTGTTAAAGGCCTAATATATGTATGGTTGTTTTGGACTAGTTCTTAGCTATAACTGAAAAGTGCATTCACTTGACATACATATATTCATGTTTGTACTTGTGTCTGTGTGTGTGGTTAGCATGGAGTTAGGTAGGTGTTGTTAGGACAGCAACATATGCAATTGGAATTCAAAATCTGTTCTCCATTTACTTCAGTTGTGATTTAAACTTATTTTTATTCAGCAACGAATGAGGATTGGTAAACAAGCTGTACAGCTTATCTCAATATCGCTCCTCAATGTTTCAGTTGTGCATGGCGTACCGGATACACATGCCTTCGTCTATAGCGCCTACCAGGTGGACTTCACCGTAGAAGAGGCTGCCACTTTCTGCCAGCAGATTGGTGGTTCCCTTCTGAACCCTTCCACGCTGCCGAAGATGTTGGCCCTCCAGAACATATCCTTCTCAACCATATTGTGAGTATATGGATACAGGATCAGGGGCGGATTCAAGGGGGCTCACCCGGCTTGCGCCCCCCTAGAATTGGACAATTTTGTTCATTAAACATGTATGTTGTATTATGGTGAAATTATGAGCCTCCTCTAAAATTCACTTTGAGCCCCCCCTAACCTGAAAGTCTGGATCCGCCCCTGAGGATATAGCTAGATGTTGGATATTATAATTTTAGTTGGCACAATATTTGCAAAGAAGGTACTGGACGAATACAGCCAAACATGCCCTCTTAGTTCACACACACACACACACACACACATATTGGAAAAACTAATGTAGTTATAAAATTACTAACTTATTTTACTGACTTATAGATTACAGTTTTATAGATTACAGTTTTCAAAAGATTGTAGCGCTATAATCCTTCGGTTGCAGCACTTCCGGAGCGCGTGTGTGGACAAGTCTTCATCCGTTTACTATCGATTCCGTATTTTTACCTTTGACGTCACAAGACCTGGCAGAGTCCAAGTTATGTGTAGCCTGGGATCTCGACAGTTCCACGTGGCTCCCGTACAAGTGTGACAGCAGCATTTACGTAGTCTGCGAACAAGGAGCAGGTCTGTGAATCACTGAAATTCCTCATCTTTGAGACTGATGGTGTATCCGTAGATTTTTCATATACTGTAGACGATATATGTGCACGTCACTAAAGCCGGAAGTATCTTGCTGTATAATTACGACACTTCCGGCTCTGATGACATGCGCACTACTCTATACATATTAATCACAGAGGAACTTATTAATATAGTAATAACTATACTACCAAATCGCATCATTCAAGTCTACGGGAAACAACATCTAGTTATAGCCGGAAGTGTACGCTAGCTATAATTCTAACAATATTGGTGTACGGTATCGTTTTAAATCCTTGGATTCTAATTTATTGAATTTACAGCTAGATGTATGATGTGTGTAGTATCTATAAAGCAGTGAATATATGCTGAGCTAGGGTATGGGCTATGGTAGTGTTTCATATGTTTTAGTTGTGCTTAGAAAACTGTGTTCAATATTGGACTTAGTATTTTATAATTGACTTTTCACGTAAACAATGTTTTTCTTTTAAAACATGGCATTTACATTTTTTAAATTTAAGTTTGTGGTTTTGATAAACACATTGTTTCAATGTGTACGCCTATCTTAAGGGGTAGTATGCACTTTCCTACAACTATCATTGATAATGAAAATACGTGTTTATGTGTAACTTATAAAATCAACTTCGAAGACGAATATGATCTCTGGTGGTTACTGTTTAATCAAAGTGTTAGAACAACACTTCCGGATTCCAACGGAAGTCGATTTTCACCAGAAAGGTAGGCCTACTAAATATGGCTACGCTTCGGATTTAATAACTTTCGTGTTGATATATTTGATATCCCAAGACAATTGGGTGACATTCTCTACATAACGGTATGTGTTTTATGGAACGTATTTTCTTATTTACTAAATAGGCTTTTGCACGATGGAAAGACACGATGATGAGTCCATCGAAAACAAGACGAATACGCTGGTTGTCACCGTCACGGACGTGGATGATTGTAAGAACTATTGCAACCGCTTTACTCTGGAGTACGCCGCGTGTGTGGCCGTAGAGATCGTAGCCACAGGCCCAGACGTCAACTGTATTGTGTATTTTGCTAATTCCACCTACGTAACGATGACTCCGGAAGTGACGTCGCTGGCAGGACACACCTTATTCATCCGTCGGTGTTATTCAGGTAGGGTTACCAAATTAATCGAGTCGCTTTCTTTAAACATTTTAAAGGTTGTCTCATCATGACGTTTCTTTCACCATTCCGGATTACTGTGTGCGCATGCGTGCGTGTTGTATGCATGAGAACATGCGTGCTTACATATATACATAGCTACGAACATACGTATAGTGTATGCATAGGTACGTGTTTATGTGTGCACGCACTTAAATGTGTTTCTGTGTCTCCGCGGTACCAGGTACCAGGGTATAATTTCTCGAAGCTCTCAGGGTCCACTATCCCTACATGATGGCTGCGAGATGCCTTATGGTCCCCTCGTAGATAGGAGAGCTTCGAGCAACGTTACCCAGGGCGATAACTGGTCGCCAGCCTTATTGCAGTTTATGTATCAACATGTCATAACACAACCAGCAATATTAAAGGTCTTCACACACCAGAGGCGAACGAACTATCTCTTCGCCAATCAGCGGCGACAACAAAAGATTATATATATCATTTCAATTCAATTTTATTCTCGAAAGATCATCCCACCAATTGGGGGTGCATCGAAATTTGTCATTGCGAATGGCGCTTTCGGTGTGCAAGCCAATAGATAAATGATACGGTTATATCTCAGAACGTATATCGCCGGATTTGTCGTCGCGATATTCGCTTCCGGTGTGCAAGGACCTTTAATTTATATTAAAATAATTCGCTAGACTTGACTCTGTGACAATTTGCGTGTCTTCAGTACAGTTTAACATCCCCACGCTGATGTCGGAAACGTTTGCAGTTCTCGCCACGGCTGTGGGTCATCTGGAAGCACAGGCTGCCTGTCTGGGAGGTGGGATGGTTCTGCCTAGTTCACTTAGACTTGTTGTATCAGTGATGAAAAACATCATCCAAAGGTACATATGTGTATTAGGGATGTTTTAACCCTTTCCCTACTTCGGGTCTATATATACTGAAGATCCCGTAAATATACAAGGTGAAAGGCCTCTACTTTACATCTTTTATCTTATTCTCTGTATCTTCTTGTTTTTTAACCCCCCCCTCTCTCTCTCTCTCTCTATCTCTCTCTCTCTATGTACTATGTACTGTTTTTCTTTTGGTAAATAAATGTTGTTTAAACCATATATATGCCCAAAAGACGTGCATGGCAATGGACAGTATGCATGTATACATACCATTCCGGGAATGGTAGACACACAATAGTCATCTACATGTCAGAGTAGGTAGTTTAATAAATAAAATACTAAACTCGCTTCCGAGTGATACCAGTTTTATGAAACTTCTGAATACTAGTAGTAGTTTTGGTATTCCGCCCGTCATATATTAATACCTCAGGGGCGGATCCAGAATTTCAGGTTAGGGGGGGGCTCAAAGTGCATTTCAGAGGTGGCTCATAATCTCACCATAATACAAAATATATATTTATGTATATGTTTAACGATATACAATTTTACTACAAATATTACAAATAATATGTTCATTGAACAAAATTGTCCAATTCTAGGGGGGGGGGGGCGCAAGGCGGGTGTGTGGCCCCCCCCCCCCCCTTTGAATCCGCCCCTGTACCTCTCACTCATTAAGTGTAGTCGTTATGGCCGCTTCGATGATGAGCTATTGCGTGTTAACTCTATTTCAGCAATACCATTTGCAATTTTGGTTCGATAAATCTGTGGTTTTTTGTCCAGGTCAACTAATAACTGGATGGGGGTGGTGAACTTAACTTATCCGCTGTGGGTGAAGGTAAACCATCAGCGGCCGGATACTACTCAGGACGCTCCGTGCTTTATTCTGAATGTTTCTGGAGCCGTCATGTTCACTAGTATTATAACGGCTACATCTTGTACTGAGAAATATCGTCCTCTCTGCCACCACACAGCGGCCACAAACAGTAAGCATTTATGAAATACGTAACTTTACGTTAAAACACGTCCTGGGTATCGTTTCTCGAAGATCTCATATCCACTATGAGATCATAGCGCTCTCGTAAGTGCGTGATCCACATGTATTGGAGATCGCTATGAGAGTCCTTATGCTCTCGTAGTAGATACGAGAGCTTCGAGAAACCATACACTGGGTATCTTTTCACCAAGCTCTCGTGTCCATAAGAGCCCACATCGCTCTTTTTGCCGATAGCGAAGACTGCAAAAAGAGAAATAGGCTCTTAATATATTATTGGATTTACTGAGAGCGTTGAGAAATGACACTCTGGACTTGTGACAACACAGGTGACATCGACTCACGTTGTCCAGTAATCATCTCACAGTTATGTCTGAACCTTGCATTGCAGCTCCTCCTGAAACACCCAGTATTACGAGCACGTCTGTGTCAGCAGTAAGCACATAGATCGCGCTGTGTCCATGGTTACGAAACTTTTCTGAGTACGATTTCATACTCAACTCAGAATTGTGTTCATAAAACGTCATGTGACGTCATAGTCTGAATACGTTTTTGTGCTCAGAAATTGTCGTAATCTCGGGGCCTGGCCATCATGTCATCATGACAAAACATACCATCGTACAGAGTATTTCATCTTATCAAGGTGACAGATGACTTTCAACGAGTGGTCATTCGATTATAAATTCACCAGCCCACTACATTTATATCGTGATCTTTAGCAGAATTAGAACATATCCAGGACAGTGATGTTCTCTCTACCATCTGAATAGTGATTAAATAACCCTGGATGGATGTGATCATATCTGAAATACTGTTGCCATGGGCTCAGAGGATGCTGTAGCTTACAGTGAGACATGCACGATGACGAAGCCAGCAGGTGTGGGTACTGGCAGCATTTCAAGCACGCCACGCCAAGGTGTTGAACATTATAGAACATCTACCTTATTCATTAGTATTAGTATCATAATTATTGTTAGTACATGTATGTATTATCTCGGCATGATGTTATTCTCGAATGTTTGCAGATAATTGTTGGTATGAAGAATACGCAGGCATGATGAATCGAGGCAGCTCCCCCGGCATCGAGCTAATGCTCCCCATGGGTGACCGAGCTAAATGCAAAAGAATATGTTCCGGCGTTGTCGTTAATGACACGTTTTGTCGAGCAGCCCGTTTGGAAAATGGCGTTTGTTCGCTTGACATGGGATCGAGCCTGTACTTGAGTGATCCAGGACCCCTGTTTCCAATAATAAACGGTATAGGGAACGTTATCACAGACGTCAGGGTCTGCCATACAGGTACTATTTAATACGTTCTCTCTCCGTCTTCCTCTCATTCTCCCTCTCCTCTCTCGCTCTCTCTATCTCTCCTCTCTCTCGCTCTATCTTCTCTCTCTCTCGCTCTCTATCCTCCCTCCCCCTCTCTCTCTCTCTCTCTCTCTCTCTCTCTCTCTCTCTCTCTCTCTCTCTCTCTCTCTCTCTCTCATCTTGAGGAACTGAGCAATCAAACTTAAAATGTTTGTCACAGTATTTTATCACCCAATACTGACTTCCACGAGATAACATCAGGTGGATAACAATGTTATTTACCGGGTGATAACATAGCTCCAAAATTGTCCTGATTGATCAGTCATGCTGTTGCCATCCAATCGACGGCCGTTCGCGTGCATGATTTGCAGGGGTTTGTCACCATTGCAGGTACGCGTGAAGACAGTAAATAAGCAAGTGAGGTATACTATTTATACCTTACATTTGAGCATATTGCTTTAGTTACATTATTGGGTGATGAATAGAATCTCAACCTCGTGTCTTTTGATACCAATGTTATCCTACTCGTTGATAAAAGTAACATAGCTCCAAAATTGTCCTGATTGGTCAGTCATGCTGTTGCCATCCAATCAACTCGTAGGATAACATTGGTATCAAAAGACACTCGGTGGAGATTCTCTATATATATCATAACGAATGTCCTTCTATTGGCAGTTATCTTTGAGGAATTGCCAACCTCTTCCACTACTTCTCTGATGATGATACTGCCCACTGCTACAAGCACGAATACCAATCCATACAGTCCCACGACTAGCGGTCAGCCATTGCCCAGCGACACGACAGTGTGGACTACAGAGACTATACCACTATATCCCGCATTGCCCAGCGACACGACAGTGTGGACTAAAGAGACTATACCACTATATCCCGCATTGCCCAGCGACACGACAGTGTTCACTACAGAGACTATACCACTACCCACAACTGACCACACATGGATGTCGTCCGAATTCCTTCTGCAGCCTTCACAGACGGCAACAACGCAGATAGTACAAGGATCGACAACGACGCAAACCATACAAGGATCGTCTTCATCCACCTCCTCCTCTTCATCCTCCTCCTCCTCCTCCTCCTTCTCCTCCTCCTCCTCTTCCACTTCCTCCTCCTCCGCCACCTCCTCCTCATCAGCATCATTATCAGCATCATCATCACCACCATCATTATCAACAACATCGTCATCGTCGTCATCACCGTCGTTGTCATCGTCGTCATCTACAGTTAGTGGTGGACTTTGGCCTACTACGTATGACGTGAGCAATGCTACCACGCAAGTAGTTGGCGAACCTACTACAACTACGGCTCCGAGAACAACTACGGCACCGCCTGATACGAGCACCTTGAAAGAAAGTACGTTAAAGAACAGCTTATACTCATTTTCCATTGTATGTCAACTGGACGTAACATATATTATAATGAAAGCACATGCCTATGGTGCCATGCAAACTATATAATATGAGGTAATTCCCATTTGTTAATCATACTTATAATTATTCATGAAATATTTGTTAAATAAAAGAAATGTAATGCATGCATATATTGATTGACACCGTAGTTGCAATGACATTATAAATACTTTAAAAATGAATTTCAAAAAGTCTTGTCCTCCTCATAAAGTATAATGTGAATAAACGTTCACTAATAATTAAGAATGTTATGATTAATGTTTATTACGCAACACTACAGTAACATTTGGTCTCGGCAATATATATAAATTAGTAAATAGGACAAATTATCCCATCATAGAATAGCCTTAAGAAGTATTCCCTCACACCGGAGCAACCCTATACAACTGTTACTGAAACAATTTATAGTAGTGTTTCATTATTGTTTTCGTGTTTTATATGCTGTGGTCAACCACGTATTTTCCCCAGGGTAGATAACTCTAAACTAATGAAAACACATGTGGTGCATATCCTCCTCGTCATGGTCATGCCCTCTACAGTTTGCATACTAACGTTGATTATTATGACATTCAGGACACACCCAGTGCATATGTCGATGTCCTGTCCAGTTGCCGGACACCGAGGAACGCATGTTGGCCAAGACGGAGGAGATAAGAGAAGCATTAACACTGAACAGAAAACGGCTGTCCTCTTTCCGTCGGGCAAGAACCACGGCACCAAACCTGGACAAAGCCGCGGTTACAGTCGGGCGTGGATTTGGTGCCAGTGTCACCGGCAGCCTGCTAGTGACCTTGATTGTCTTTGATTTTGGTAACATAATCATTGCTATAAGGACGCTTATTTATGGAGTGTAGACATTGAAGAACGTACACGTAACCGCAGTGTATGCGGATGATCAAAATGATGACATAGGCATTATCGACAGTTCCGGATAGACAATAGGGCTGTTCGTTTTGCTAAAGGCTGACCATCAATCGGTAGCCGATTGACCCCGTTGACACGAAAAACTCGCTCGATTTGCCCAATATTTGGAATATAAGCTTTATCAGCCGGTTGCCTGCCGGTATCTTGTAAGCAGCAAAGCGGGCACGCTCAGAACGTGGAAACTGGGCAAATCGAGCACGTTTTTTTCAGGTCAACGGGGTCAAGGGACTTGCCGGTCAAGCCAGCCGGTAGCAAAACGAACAGCATTGCCCTATGGTAGCCTTGTCATAAATGTCACAGTGTAATTTTCTGCATATTGTTAAACAGAATCTGTTAAACTATTACACTATTTTATGTCATTTTACTTATGTCGGCATACTATCTATGTGCAGTTAATGTTCTATGTTGTTAAATAAAGATTAATTATTTTGCTTCTTTTTGCCATAGTGTGTAAGTTACATAAAATATCTCCATACATGAAGCGTCGTAAAATATGGATGCATGATGTGTCGTATAATATCTGTAAAATGATATAATTTATAGATTTACGGAATTTGCGTTACTTATTCTGACAACCATGGACTTAAAGGTTACCTTTAATAACTTGTAGGATAGCATTGCTATTAAAAGACATTCTGTACGATTACTGAACTTTCTAGACTTGTATTGTCTGTAATGTATACCGTGACAATTTGGAGACATACATTTGAGACAGAAACTAGGGAGAAACATGAAACATAAGAAAGAAATTAGCTGAGACGAACAATGACGTTGTTTACACTAAGAAAGTATTATTTTATCCAGGTACAATTCAGCCTTGAGGGTTGCGTCAGAAGAACCCAGTGACATCACTAATGTGTATGTGTATTCACAGCCACTTGAATCTGGCCATTATATCTGTATATACAGTGTATAATATATGTATTATTTTAATATATATAGTTTTTCTTAATATAGAGCTATTTTAATTTAAATATATTCTGTTAAAAATAATTTTAAAAAATAAAAAAATATATAAATCGCTATCTATATTTATGTCGTCGATGACAATTTATATTTTGTGTAAAACATTTAATTTTTTTAACAGAATAGATCTATATTTTAAATAAAAGTACATTAAGAAAAATAATTATATAAAAAAATACATGTATATATATATTTTTTTTAAATGGCCTGATTCAAGTGCCTGTGGTGTATTCAAGATTCAACGCAGTTATTAGCTTTCGTATGTCAGTACCAATCGCAACATTCAGCGCTACAGTTTTCGGAGGTGTCCTCTAAATACGAATTAAAACAGTAATTAATTGATTAATTAATTAAATTTCTAATTACAAGAAATGAGTCACATTGACGTTGTTATACGTTTCAGTCTTTCATATTTAGCGAATCTACATTTAGTGTATCTAGCGACCAACCCCATTAAGGTTTTATAGTATCATTGGCTCACATAATGATGCAAGGCTTAAACATAATGTATTCATAAAAAAAAATGGAACATTTTCAAGTGATGGTAATAGTATACTGTATGCAGCTATCCTGCCTACAAAAACCCAAGTTTCACAATTATTGTGTACTTTACACACATTATACACACTAAAACATAATTTGATTTTAGCCGTTTGCAGTGTCATATAAACCTACGAGTTTATAGTAGTAGTAGTAGTCGTAGTAGTAGTAGTAGTAGTAGTCATAGTAGTAGTAGTAGTAGTAGTAGTAGTAGTCATAGTAGTAGTAGTAGTAGTAGTAGTAGTAGTAGTAGTAGTAGTAGTAGTCATGGTAGTAGTAGTAGTAGTAGTAATAGTAGTAGTAGTAGTATGCCGTCCTGAAATATATATTGACTTCCTCTAAAGGTGTCATGTTTTAGTCTAGCTTCACACAAATTACACCTTCTACTAATTAAGCACCGCTGGTACTAATGACTTTACTTATGACGTCACAAGTCTGGCCGACACAGGTGTTACCTTGAACTTCCGGCGGAAGTGATCCGCGGATCGCGGAGGCGGTAGTCCTCGACCATCTCGAGATATCTCGAGTGAACGTGAGACACATGTCTTAATGCTTGTCATTAATGAGAGTACACTCAATTTCAGCTGAATAGCTTTAACAATACGTCTGGATTATTCACATTGGATGTAAACTATCCTTGTCCGATCGCATTGCAGTGTAGTAGTGTTGTGGAATGGGCTTACAAGGGCGGAAACAAGAATTTTAAAATGATTGGGTGGCGACTTTTTGGTAGATGGTAGTGAATGAGCTTTTTATACATTCTACTTGCAATTGTTATTGTTGTTGTTATTATTATTATTATTATTGTTAATGATTTATTATTATTATTATTAGTAGTAGTAGTATTTCGTCGGCACATTGCCTACATCTTCAGGCAGTTAAACTAGTGACGTCATAATATTGAAATAGATACGCATGCGTAGCACATGAACTTCCTTCCCCACATGGTTGCTACCCTGTCGTAGCCTCATATCCATCTCTGACCTCTAGACAGTATATCGGATAGGGTCGTGTCATACATGCAGTCTATTTCGGATGCAATCAGATGGAATCGAAAACATGTTCACTTTTAGATCCAGTAGATTGAGCCGCTTACAGGCAGACAACTGCTGACTTACATTCACCGGTCGATAGCTCGGTTGAGCAGAAAAGTAGATACAAAAATTGACACGTCTCAAGCAAGTTCATTCACACAGAGAAGCACCAGAACAGTGATTGATCACAGCACCTGATCTGCCCCCTGGCTCCGAGTGTGCATGTTCCTCACCCTTGGTGCCAAACTAAACTGCGTAGTTCTAAAGCAACCGTAACCATAACCTTAGTCCTAGTGTGGTCACCAGCCAAGGTTCTAGTTAACGTTTGTATAACCCTGGGTACCGTTTCTCGAAGTTCTCATATCTTCTACTTAGACCATATATGGACTCTCCTAGCGAGCTCTAATACATGGGGATCGTGCACTTACGAGAGCGCTATGGTCGTATAGTGGATATGGGAGTTTCGATACACGATACCCTGAATTGTAATATTTGAACTAATTTGTAAATACCGGTACGCAAATCGAGATTCATTATGTTGCAATTCGGGAAGTATTATTACAGTTTAAGACTTTTGTGTTACAATTTAAATCGGTCTGGTATTACAATTCACGCCCCTGTTCCACAGAATAAGACCGTAGCTCTACGAGAGTCGTAACAACGTAGCAACTTGATATTAACATACAGGAGTTACGACTCTCGTAGCAATACGATAGGTCTGTGGAACTGGCCCCTTGGCATTTTTTTAATTGCAATTCTCTTCTATATTTTCAGTTATTACCATTCAGGATCATTTCGTACAAAACGGCATAGGTTTTAAGAACAGAATAGAAAAGAGGTTATTCTCATGAGAAAACAAATCGCATCAGGTGAAATAATTATAAAACGATTGTCTAAGGTAACCGTAACTGCAATCTTAAAATGCTAACGTTATCGTTAACTGGTATTTTGAGACTTACCCCGTTTCGTACAGGGAAAATCATGCCAGTTTTTATTACAATTCAGTGCAGGTATTACAATTTGGGTCGGATATTACAATTCCTGCATGTACAACGTTACTTCGGAAACATCGGCTCCTAAAGGAAACCCATCCATTGATATCGATGATTTCGCCGTACCATCACGAGATTATGTATGCAAATAATAATATTGGGAAAAGCATCTTTGCAGTTGAGAGCGGTATTAAACAAATATATTAGGCTAGAGGGGGTCTTCAGCGTAGCTTGAGTGCACGTATTACGTCATAGAGGGTTACGCAGCTTAGATTTCTCATTACTCTTTGGCAAATAACCGGCGCTTACTTTTCTTGCATGTGCAACCCCGGGCTATAGGTTGCTGAACGTCATCGATCAAATTGCTTGCCATTCACAGGAATAAGTTAAATAATGTTTTGGCCAACAAGGTTACTTGGGGACTGGGTCAGTTTGAAGATTAACTGACCCAGGAAGCTTTGACATGGAAACAGGAAGTGAACGAACGATGTATCCAATCAATGGTTCGTTGTCATTTATTTCATCAATGGATGTGCTAAAATGTTCTATATCAGACGCATCTCTCTCTCTCTCTCTCTCTCTCTCTCTCTCTCTCTTTCTTTTTCTCTCTTTCTCTCTTTCTCTCTCTCTCTCTCTCTCTCTCTCTCTCTCTCTCTCTCTCTCGCTCTCTCTCTCTCACACACACTTTCTCTAATAATTATTATTAGTATCCCTCACACAATATCGTCATGTGCATACATCTCGCTACGACATCGGCGTCTTGTTGAGTTCGAGGGCACCAGATGTCTTGACGACTCATCACATTACCTATCTTGTCCAATCTTGCCTGATGTAATGCTGTTTTACCACGATGAATTGATTCAATAGTATTTGCTCCAATTAATTCTAACCCTTGTTTAGCGAACAGCTGCATTATAATGTTAACCATCGCCTTAAGGAACGAACAATACGTCTGGGACTCTCTGAAGAATAATGCCCACAATTGTGTTAGTCTTACAAGCTGGCAAATCTTATAACAACGTCCATGATCGGACACATACTTAACTCTAGATTCATGACATCAGATTACAAATCGTCTTCCTCTTCTTCGTCTTCTTCTTATACTTGTTCAGATATTCATTTTATTTTTAACATGCTTTTTTAAATTACCCTTATGGCTGTTTTCAGTTTGCATAATTTAGACATAAATTTATTTATTCTTAAACAAACAAACAAACAAACACCAACGGTGATACCAGAAATGTAAAATAACATTACATAATGTATATTATAAACGGATCATGACGATGACAATGTGTTATACTGTTTCTCTTGCAGCTCGATAACTATATATCAGAAAAAACCCAGATAGATACGTTGTTTCTAAACATTACCGTCACGATCTTCCTCAGTACTTCTAAATGAACTAATCCAACATCCAATCTATTTTCTCATGTGTTCTATGCGCGTCTGTGTCAACGGTTCATAAATCTTTACGTTCTCTCAAACGTTTGAATTTAGAAATCAAGTAAGTTTAGGATTATTTGTAAAATTATATATATATATATATATATATATATATATAAAATGTTAGTATAATTCAGCCAAGTGGATATATAAATAGATAAAATATAATAAAAGATGTCAAAAT
>JAVCKZ010069360.1:0-14060 GCA_034780755.1 Lepetodrilus elevatus
AATTGGCTTGTTAACTCATGTACACTTTTCCTTCTCCTAGCTTTCCCTTACAAGCCCTCTCATATAGACACAAAGAATATAGTAATTCATTATATACAGTAGCTCAATGCAGTATTGGGGTTTCATTAGTGTCACACATAACACAATGCTTATTGAAAACGAATTTCAATTTGTTTTGTAATGTTCAGTACATCTTTAAACTTCGAAAAATATATGTATTAAAAATAATATTGGAGCAACCATTCCGTTTTCAAACTGGTACAATTATTTAGGGTTCAAAATGTTAAGCAGTTACCTAATTTATATTAGGTAACTATCTGTTACACGCTAATCAATATTAAAAAGTAACTTGTTGTAATGGTAGTATAGTCTACTTCAAAGGGAACATTATAATATTTTAATTATAATGCTGATTAGCTGCAAAGTTAAAGGTAAATATATAATTGAAATTATGCAATAGCAGTATTCGGGTATAACTTAGCTACGGTTGAAGTTACAGTTATTATTGAGTTACATCGTGTTGTTCTGTTCTCGTGGTTCTCCATCATTGTACAACATTACCTCGACACCTGAGAATCTCAGGTGAGATGCACCGATCAACCACATTCACAATCCATAAAAAAAATTTTTTTTAATAATTTACGTCTACTCTGTATTCTATGAGATATCTTACTTAGCCAATTAACATACCATCAGACTAATTATTCACATAAAATCCGATCACATTGTCATCAATAGCTAGTCAAGCATGTCTCTATAAGCACGATAACGTGAACGATGGGCTCTGCAAACATGGTGCGACCAATTCCAACAAACGGCCATGGTCACGTAAAGATTTTCCCGACATATGCTGGGGATTGTTCCTTGACGTTCAAGGAGGTTAACAGCACGAATAAATACATGAACAATTGATTATGCAGTGATTCAGACATATGTGCATGTAATGTGATTCTACGGAAGAACAGAACTGTTTCAATATAATAGTTAACTGCTGAATATACTTTGAAGTAACGTAACCGGATATTGCATGATAACCCGTGTCGTGTCTTGGCATTATTGCAGACCTTTAATTAACCTTGCACACTTAATACACTTAAGCCAGAAGTGGTTGCTATGCGGTATTTCAAATGGAAAGAATGTATTTCGACATCGCCAACCAAATTGTTCATCTGAACTTATGTTGTGGTATTATACACTGAATGAAGAATATCTAGAGCTTGTAATAATGTTATGTTTCTACTTCAAAGTGTTTCAGAATGAGCGAGGTCGCGACCAGCCACAGAAGTCAAGGTCATCCTGGCAAGGCGGATCCACACCCTAAAGAACACCACTCGCCGAAGGACCACACGCCAAAGGACCACCAAGCAAAGGATGAGTATGGAAAGGACCACCACCGAGCCAAAGACAAATACCCACCGCTACGCGGCGGCGCCATGACGAACCCTATACACGCATCCGGCGGCGTAGTCGGGCACCGACCCCGCGCCGGAACCTTCGGCCGGAAGGACACGATCCACTCCCTTGTCGGCAATAGGGACAAACACTTGCGCGACTTCGACCGATTCAGCACCACGTCGGGGGACCAACCTCCGGCCATGTGCGAAAACACGTTCAAGATGGAACCGGACTTCCGGTACAGAGAGAACGAGGTCTGTGACATCATCAGGGCGATTATCAAGGATCACATTGGCGACGATAAAACCTACGATTGCGCAGCCATGAAAGCCAAGAGCATGCTTCTTAGCAACAAGATCCTGGAACAGGTGAAGAAACTGGAAATGAAGAGGTACAAGTTCGTCTGTTTCGTGATGGTGGGGGAGAAGACCTCCCAAAGCATGCAGTTTTCTTCCCGGTGTCTGTGGGACCAGAGGTTTGACAATTATTCCACGGTGCAACTGACAATCGGCAAAATACACGCGACAGGAATCGTGTATGCTGTATACGCTGAATAACCCATATCCATCATTTATTTATTTTAATATGCCACCGTCAACTTTACTACGCCATGACAGTCATTGTATTTTATAGGAATTAATGCTGTCTCGACATTTCTTACAGAATTGGTTCATGGACTGACGAGTATATTATGATGACGCATCACGTGACACATCCTCCGTCCTCGGCTACTTTCAGTGGTCTTGTATTTATACAATATGTCCTCATAATAATTACAGTAGACCTCGCATATACCGGACTGAATCTGAAGTCTCAGTTCTTTATAACGCTAATTTCGGCACATGCGTATAACGCACTTCGCATATAACAGACAGAAATATCCGGTCCCAATGAGTCCGTTATATGCGAGGTCTACTGTGTATGATATAACTCTACCCACATGTTCAATTGCTACTTGCCATTATATTTTATGAAGTCAATGCCCTTCGAATAATTATAATATATTACATATACTCATAACGACGTATTACTTATAATCACCGGTGATTTCCCCAGTTTTCTAGATTTATAAAAATATCAAGTGCCAATCAATTTGGCTATAAGTGTGTCTTTCAAATAATACATGTTGTTGCTTTATGTCATACATCTGATTAGTTTAAAAAAACACTTGCTAACTGTTAGAACTGTTTATGATACGCCACACTACATCGCAAATAAACTATTCTCAAAAGTTGGGTATGTTTTACAATACTTCTTGTATTTTATCAAGATACCGAAGTATACATTGTATTCCTATGTCAGAAGAAATGTAACGATTTTAGTGTTGGGAATTCTAAAAAAAAAATTTTTTTAAACTTCTAGTTTATTTATATATTTTAGCAGATATGCAGTAACTCAAGAATTTAATTTACACATTTTTCGAGTGACCGCTTTGACGACCTAACTATACGTTTCCAGTTCTGATGAACTTTGAAGCTAATGTTATCACAGTCCACATTGTAAACGTTCTACTGTACATCTACAGACATCGGAACACCATATATAATATTGTGGCACTAACATTTGATGTAGATCATGTATACGCAATGCAAGTCCTAAATGATCATGCCATTGCTTTTAAAAGAAACACGTTTATACGTACTCCAGCGAGCATTGAACATCTAAACTCATATTCAAATATAAACATCAGTTACCAGTATTATCAAATAATATTGAAAAGCACTACCTCATGCAGTAGTGTTTTTCGTTATATATCTCCATCATCAATGATCATTTTATTTTACCCTATAGTCAAAGACGTTTGTGGTAGATAGGGAGTTTTTCGATTAAAAAAACAAATCTTTGACAAGGATTATTTTCACCCTTTAACAGACAATCCATTTCCCCGAGCTCTCTGCATATGCATACAAATAACAAAATTGTATTGAATAAACATATTTATTGATATAATGTAGCAGGGTCCCACAGAGTATCAAACATCCAATACTATCTCTGTACCCCATTCTCATTTGTCATCCTCTACACACAGACTTGGTGACTGATTTCATACGCATAGTACTATTTAATATTGGGTTTTACAGGGGTATTCATTGGTTGACTTATTGTAAGGGTAAGCAGGGAGAGAGGCAATGACATACCATGTGTACTTTACAGATACCTATACGTATACATGTATGTAGGAAAAGTAGATCACTATTCTCTTATTGACTTCCAATAACAATGACGAAAGATTGGTCAACAGATTTGCACTTCTTTTATTGCCAATTTGATATGGATTGGTCAACATATTTGCACTTACATATTTCCAATTGACTTTATATATTACCAATTGGTTAACAAATTCTATTTCATATAATTGTCAATTGGCTAAGTGTTGGTCAACATATTTTAACTTCTATTGCAAATTGGCCAAGAATAATGTCAACAGATTTGTATCCATGGATTGGTAAAAAGATTTGCACTCCATATATTGTAATTTGGGTAAGGATTGGTAAACATATTTGCATTTCAGTTATTGCCAACTGGCTAAGGATTGCTTAATTTATTGTAATTTAATGTATTACCCAATTGGCCAAATCTGTTGTTTCTGTACAATTTGATGTAAGCAGGATAACTGTTTAAATAAATTCAATATTTAAACCAAGCTCTAGAATTAGCATGTCAAATAGCATACATTTTTATATATATCTTGCATACAAGTGTGTTTCCATAAATAATACTGCATACTACCTTTAAATGATAACATTCAACAGCTCTTGAGATATTATGCAAATGTTGAGATGTACTAATATGAATGCCAAAATTAATGGAAGCGACATGGAATAATTCAACTCCCTCCATGCTGAAGGCAACCAGAGATGCCCTTGAGAGCCTGTGCCTAATCTAGCAGGGAGAGGGTTAAAAAGAGAAAAAATATTTTTGGCGATTAATTTAGGTGTTCGAACTATTAGAGGGTTCGAATAATTAGAGTAATTACGGTACTGGCTCCAATGGGACTAATAGGTACAGGTAAACAATTTAGCTTCAGACAAAGTGTAGTCATTTAGTTCAGTCCCAAATATCATCAAATGTTGTACCAAATACCTATACATGTAGTAATATTAATTTATTATAAATATTCAGAGTTCTTGTGGTCCATTGTATATTCCTGTCCCTGCACACTGTCACACAATCTTCACACATCCCACTTACCAGAAAGAAAAAATAAGGAAAAGAGAAATATATCCATTTAATCAAAAATGAATTAAAATTTCAAAGTAGCATAATTTCCTGCATAGAACCTGCGGGCTATATACTAGTATTAAAAATGATTAATTTTGAGATAATGTGGGCCAACTACTGCTGCAATATATCTGAGACCATTAAAATGGAAAGATAAAGAAAAGCAGCGAAGTTATTTTGACCCATTTGACACCCTAGAGGCATATGCAGGAAATTACACTATGTGGAATTTGTAGATGCAATTCAAACGTAAATTAAGAGTTCAAACCATCAGTTGTATATTTATTGCTCTTAGGCAAAGCTCCAGTGCACCAAAGTACTGCTTTCACACTCCCATTGTAAAACTCTTCCACCAAAGTAACAATTGCACTCTAGGATTTTATCAATACACAATGTGGGTACTGGTAGTTTAGTTTGTAAAAGGACCGATTTAATTATTTCACAAGTTCTAGACTATTACAATAACATTTAGGATGCTATGTGATAATAATTAGTGAATAGTAAAGTATATGCATTGCTAGTAGTTTTGTGGCAAGCTTGGTCCAATGATGGTATTAAATGTATTTCTGAAATTTATCTTTATTTATTTACCCTTTAATTCTCATTGTCTCTGAAGAGAAAAAGTAGAGTACCACATGAATGAACTACCAGTATTGCTTTATGTTACAGCAGGAATAGTACACATATAGAGTACCAACACTCTATAGTTACAATACCCTATCCATACAACACAGTAATACTATTCGAATCTTTGCATGGATAGTTCTATTTAATTCTTCTACCCAATACATTCATCCCGACACACACACACAATAATATTTCCAGCAGACTGACATCTCTACACATTCTCATCAACCGTTAAATTTCACACCTAAAAGCTCCTTGACAGCAAAAACATTATTCCAAGAGTGAGTGAGTGAATATGGAGTTTAACGTCGCTGCAGTAATCTTTCACCCATTTGCGACGATATATTCACAAGAGGCAGAAAAGTGGAAATAAATCAATCGAAAACAGAGCAAAACGTAAAATACCGTATACAATGATTCACAATTTTTAATGAATATCTGCAACATAATTACATATAGATAAAGATTCCCTTACACAGGATCAACTGCTTCTATACCCATGTAAAGCTGTGCAGACATGGCTTATGGATATAGTAGCACCATATCGACCACAACGTCCCTCCTGTCGCCATCCAAGTCGTTACCTGCAAAGTGGGGGGTGGTGATGGTAAGAAAATGATCCCTTTCCGACACCATCATCCAACTATGGACATGCGTGGTAATATAAGTTCCTACCCAAGCGGACAACGAGTCGGCAGTCAATAAAACTTGGGCCGACTTACCTCCCTCCCCCCAAGTGTCTGTAATTTTTATTGTTGCTGTTGCTGTTGTCCATGCAAGAAACTGATCGATTATTATTCACAGGGCTTGCGATTTGTTTGTCAATAAAGTCCCGAGTGTGATTCTGTATACTTCCGTGTACAAGCGTCGGGGAGGAAAATAAAGTCTCAACGCAGTGGAATCAGCTCTGCAGTTCGTCGTCGTCAAAAGGTTGAGATAACAAAAAGTTGGCGGCTAGCTGTTCGTTCTTGTCACATGCAAAATATGCTTGAACTACAAGAGGTTCTGGAAATCCTAGAGCTTTTAACTGCAAACAAAAAGAAAAGGAAGTAGATAAAAATACATGCTTCAACAGTGTTCAACTTTACAGTTGTCAATTTTATTTATTTTAAATTGGGGTTTACTGCCGTTTCAAGATTTTTTCACTTATATCACGGCTTGTCAGTTTATGGCAGGAGGAAATCTGCAACATTTGTAGCACCAGCTTACAGCTGTCAATATCTTTTAGCCAAGATTGAAGATTATTGTAGTTTGGCATTCCTGTTTTGTTTTTATGTATAAAATAAAAACTGTGAACAATATACTAAATAGTAAACACATGAAACTTTAAAGCATATGTATATGACAATATAACAGAATTAACACAAATTTCCCTCACCCAAAAAATTATAATCTAAGGGAGATAATTATAGACCACCAAAAAAACGCAATTCTTATTCAATGCTACTTAAATCTTCTTCAGTTATTTAAAATGTTGGTGGAGAACAGCTATAAAACATTAATAAAGAAACTTTCTGAATGCTGTGGTACAAGAGCATATACAAATTTACATATACGACTGCATATCCAATCCAAGTGCAGACAACTCTCCACAGCTGAGTTACACTTGCATATAAAAATCATCGTAACCCACCCTTTCAATTGCTTCTTTTTCCTGCGGCGTGACCTGTATGTATCCCCCGGTGCCACTCCCCCCTCCGCCTCCGCCGCCGCCACCCGCTCCCTGGGGTTCAGCAGCCTCGTCATCTAGGGGCTCATTCAACATGTCCACAAACCTCTCCTGGTTCTGATTTATCAGCTGAAACAGGAAGACATATTTTGTTTTGAAATTGGGGTTTGGAGGTGCTTTCAAGATTCTTTCACTTAGATGACGACTTGTCTGTAGCACTGAATGTTGCAGTAATAGCGGCCGCACACTAGTGATTTCTGATTTTGATTGCCTAATTTGCGGTGTTACTCTTGTAACATCAACGCTTTCTATTGTCGCGCTACAAGAGCGTCATGCAACGGGCACTAGAAAGGTAATTTCCTCCAACATTGATGCCGGGTTGTCGGGACCTTTGGCTCCAAAGTCTGAACGATCTATCACCCGCCCCCAGGAAGACATGCCAGGATCATGTGGGAGGCTACGCTACACTTAGACCCACTTTCAAGATTCCTTCACTTATATCACTGCTTGTCAGTTTGTGTCAGGAGAAAACATGTGAGCACCAGCTTGTACCGACAGACCCAGGATGACAACTGCATTGCCATTGTATACACACTAACCTTCCAATGCACTACCACATACAAATGTATAACAGATTATTCCATTTCGAGACTGCTGAAGAAACACGACTTACAGCTAATAGACCAGGATTCGTCTGACCAATCTGTTGCAATAAAACCGGGAGTAATTGTGGATTGTCTTGAATTGCTTCTCGCATCCGTCGGAACTGAGGTTGTAAGCGTAGAAATGCCAGTGCATCTGCAGCTGTAACAGGGAGACAGTTTGTTATTTAAACCTAAACGTTCTGCAAGAGTCCAATTCCACAGAACGATCATATAGCACTAGAAGAGTGGTACATGGATAGCGAGCTGTCTCTCATTGTACAACAATCCTTCTGTAGAACAGAATGAATGAATTAATGCTTTAAGTCGCAGCAGGAATATTTCACCTATACGTAGAACAGACCCTGTGCTCCACACAACTTTCTATTAGAATGAATGCATGTATCATCTTGATAAAGAAATAGTTTTAAATTAATGAAATTTATAAAGGGATATTTTTTTTTATAAATTACAACAGAATATTCTTGACAAGGGTAATTTTCCACAAAATGGTCTTAGTGCTACAAGATCTTAGTGCTACAAGAATTAGAACTACCATAGCTCTACAATAACGATTGGTTATGACTCTTGTAAATTACAACTACCATAGCTCTACAATAATTCTATAGAACAGGGTATACTTTCATGAAGCCCAATGGATATTGAGACCACAACACTCCTGTACGAGCTGTGTATTATATATCAAAGATTGCTACGGAAGCGTCATTGTATCTTAGTGGATACGAGAGCTTCAATAACCCGGAGACGCCCCAAAGAGGTGTGGCAGTGCCCAATACAGCAAGGGTTAAAGGCGACTTAAGTTGCCCGATCACATGCAGAAATAGAACACTTTGGGTTTATTCAGCAGGGAGAAGGTTAAACACAGCAGCGCCACCTACCATTGCCACCAGTGGGGGGAGTGTCGCTAGCCGGAGTAGCAGAGCCTGTTGACGGAGTGCTGGAACTCTCATGTTGCTGTTCTGCTGCTGGCTGCTGTTCAGCTGGCTGTTCAGTTGGCTGCTGGGCAGGGGCAGGGGCTGCGGCAGGTGTAGGGGCCCCGGACGTGGCTGCCGGGGGAGCGGGTGCAGGTTGCTCGGGGGGAGGGTCGTCGGCCGCCGGTACATAAACTGCAGGTATACCCTGTCAGGAGATAATAAGTAAGTCAGTGAGTTATTGTTTTATGTCACAGCGGGAAGGAGAAATTGGATAACATTAGCAAAAACATACGGGCATACATATAAAATTTTAGCCTGAGCATGAAACTTTACATATAGATTTTTAGTGCGAGCATGAAACTTTACTCAAAAGTTTTCGTAATATTTAAAATAATTGGGGTTTCGAACTGCTTTCACAATGCTTTCACTTATATCACAGCTCAATTTACCAAAGCCAGAGGTCAGATATTTCCTCTCACCGTCAGCAAGTACTCCACGGCCCTGTCAGGGTTGTTGAAGCTGGCTCTGAGAGCCTGGACCACCGACTCCCGGTCGAAGCCCATGTTCATCATCTCGGACACCATGTTCTCGTACTCGGTTCCGGTGACCAGCGAACTCTCCGCCGACTGGATGACTGACTGAGACCCGCCCACCGACATGTCACTGGCTGACTCGTCCGTGGTCGCTGTGCCGCTGCTCTCCGTCTCCATGGCAGCTGGCGTGCTGTGAAAAACAGGTGGAAATATTAGGGCTGCTCAATTTGTCAGAAAGCGACTAGCCACTTTGAATGTTGCGAGAGCATGTCACATGATGGCAAAAGTGCTAATCAAGCAACCCTACTCACTTCTGTTGACTTAAATGCACCCAGATACAGATGCAAGCGACGCAATTCGGCTAGAAATTTAATGGTTAGTTTAAAATGAAGCAATCTAGTCACCGGAAGTACCTTAAACGGGGCACGCCAAACCTAGCCGCCATTGCTTTCAAAGACAGTGAGTGAATTCTTGTTTTATGTCATAGCGGGAATCTTTCACACATGTGACAAATTCATAGACAGTGAGTGAGATGTATAATGCAGCATATTTATTGCACGATGTCATAAAATCTTCCTAAACATTCCCAAATAAACTACTCTCCAGCAAAGTAACACACGTCAGACCATGTCATAAAATCTCTCCAAATATTCCCAAAAGTAATTAGAATAACTCTTCAAGAAAGAAGCATGCCATTCATAAAATCACTCCATTGAGCTATATATGCGTCAAACCTTGGCTTGTCCTCCGATTTTGATTCCTCCTGTTTGGGCGTGGCGGCAGCCTCTGTCTGTGCGGGTGCAGGTGTGGGAGTGGCAGTCTGGGCTGGGGTGGGGGCAGGGGCAGCCGCAGCCGCAGGCTCAGAGGTCGCTGTGCTGGAGGTCTCAGTCTGCTTAGCTGGAGGAGCTGTAGCCTTTGGCTGAAAAATACAGAAAATAGTACAAACAACTTTTTTCATAATTTTAATAACAAACACAAACAAATTTTCTAGAAAGATTTGAACAAAAAAAATGTATTTCAGAATAATTTGAACAAACAGCAATAATGTCATGAAAGGGGAAATAACTTTCATAATGTACCAACTTTTAAAAACACGTTTTTAACCTATTAATATATTGCGCTATTTATTTTCTGTATTTATTTGTTGTATTATAATCTAGTCAAAATCAGTGTAAAATGAATACACAGGCACTCACCTTTGTTACCATTACCACCACAAAATTCTTTTCTTCAATTTTATAATCAACAATCTTCTTGTCATCTTCTAATATCTTACCTGAAAATATAAAGATAGATACAGGAAATAGCTTTTGTGTTTAAAATATACGCTTGTCAATTAAATTTATGAATTTAGCAATAAAATTGAACCATGAATAGTGTTTGTATATACGAATCAACCATTAGTCTTTTAGTTCAGAACATATAGCGTATATCTATGAATGCCCAGGCCCTACAACTTACCAGCATATATAAGCTTCTGACCTCCAGACGGATATTCTTTACCTCTGTCCAACTCTACCTTTTCCTTCAGTTCTTTTACCTGAATTGCATTGAAGAGAAATGAAGTGAGTGAGTGGGCAGTGGAGATGCTGTACTCATGTAAACTTTACTTTTATACCAGGAAGAGAAGCAGTGTTCAACTTTTAAAATATGCTTAACTGACAAAAACTTGTGACTTACAACATTAATTTCATTGTGCAAAGATAATCTGGTAATTCCTCAAAACTTATCATTTTACAATCTTTAGCTTGGAATAATTACGAAGGATTAGAAGATCCCACTCGCCTGGTGCGCCAATCCATTTTTCATAATGTTAAAGGTATTCTATGGGCTAGTAGAAATTCATGTTTTATTTTATATCATTATTCGGGTGAGTACTGTATATTGTGGGGTATAGGCTCAGGGGGCCCAAATAATTCAACTGTCGATAATAGGGTACTGGGCTAATAACACAGAAATACCCCAACTTTTTCAACGATGTGCAAAAGTTGATTGAACTTTCCGACCGAAAACGGAAGTGCTCATCTAAAAAATCATCATTGACTTCAAAGTTATTAACTAAACAATGAACACAATAAATAAATATATAACAACTTTTATTTATTTACTCAGTTTCGAGCTTGGGGAAAAGTAAGTTAATTAATAGTCTCAGTGACAGGAATGGTCAGCTCTGATTGGCCTAGCTAAGGAAGTCAATCGACTATGAAACAGTCATGTAACTACCATTCACCAACTTGCAATGTCAAACTTTCGTCCTGCATTTGGGTGGCATTGTGTTTGGATAGCATGTCACTAATTACATTTAATTAACATTTTATCACATGGACCATGGTTTAAGTGTTTGTTATAAACAGTGTTGCTTGGTTAGTGCAAATTGTTTAGACAACCGTTCCACGTGGGCACCAGCGAGCTTAATTTTAAGTGAACAACTTAGAAAATAGAATCTCATTGAGCACATGTTACTTCAAGTTTCTAATTATCTATGAACTACATCTAATAATCTGGATGTTGGTTTGAGACATCCCTCTAGATGCTGTACACTGAAAGATCCAAAATAAGAGTGTTTCATTTTACTTCCTGCTTCCGGTTTACTGTTTACGAGTAAAAATCTTGTGTATGATAGTCTAGGGCCTAGATTAATTTTGTTTAAGGAAAATAAAAGTTATAGAGAAGGCTCTGGGCTTGTACCCCAGAATAGGCCCACTTAACTCATCTACTCAAAAAGGGAATTGGGCTTATAGCCCAGTATGGCCCTATGACCCACTATACGGCATGTTTTAAACTTAAGTTTGATCCCTGATTATGCGATGACTCATGATGAAATTATATTGATCATGAGATCATCTACGTAATTTTTCCTAGGGTATTTCATTCAAACCATTCATTTCAACTTATATTATATCTAAACTAATCATCTGAGATACTTTGTTGCAAATAAAACATGTAGTACATGTGTAGAACATAGGAATTGATTGTTGATTATTTGATATGTTTGGATATTATGACTAGTTATAAGTAAGCATTACCACCTGAAGAAAATATCACAGTAGACTACATACTAATCCTCATAAATTCAATATTGTGACTGTTGTAAAACAGGGAAAACATGACAAAAGTAGACAGGTTATTTAAATTTATGATTAATTTTTCACTTTAGTTTCAAGTTTAGATCTAGGGTTTTGTATCACATCTTGAATAATTACAGTTTAAATAAATTGTAGAAAAACAGAATCAACACGTCACAATCATGAAAATTACGTCTAGTGGCAGATTTGCTAGACGGAAATTACACACGCTTGTGCGTTGTCTTGTGGCCTTGTGTTGATCGTTTTTCTTACCGTGAATTCCTCATCTATCTCCACTTTGAACGTCTGCTGTTGCAGCGTTTTCAACGTTATTATCATTGTGAATATTTAATAATGAACCACAAATTCAATCTACAAATAAATAATGACACGGTCTTCAAAAAATGTTGCAAAGTAATGCTACCCTCGTCGGGCTCGCCGCCATGAACATACGATTCGCAGTAAATAAAACATATTTATTACAGAAATCCATAATTTAACATGTATATAATGCAATTATAATATGGAATTTCCAAGTGCTTTCAGTTGAAAAAGTATGTTGAGATTTTATTTATTTATCAGTTAAACAATATATTTTCATCCAGTAAGCGACACTATAATATTTGCTGCTGATGTCATTGCTTGTTTACTTCCGATTTCCCAAAGGGAATCCCCTCTTGTTGGATTCGTTCTATTTTACATCTGTTTTAGCAAAATTATGGAGATTGGGAAATCTGACAGTTCCGGAACATGTCCACCTGAAGGATCATGTGCATTTTTCCTTCCAAAGAAAAAACGCTTTTGCAAATTTAGGCCGAATGTTGGTCAGAAATACTGTGCAGAACATGCATGTATGATGGGAGTAGGTTGATTTCTTGTTTTGGAAGCCATTTATTTACCTGAGTGAGCTGTCGGCTGACGGCAGATCTATATTTATACCTGTTACTATGTGTTGGTAAACATCGACCTAGCACAGTCATGCCATTCTTGTCTTTCAAACACGTATGAATGGAATGCTGAATGATGTTTTAAAATACAATGGCAGCTACTGCATATGGTATCCCAATCTCAAATTAAATGAAACGATCAGTTTTATGTATTCTCATACACCATCATCGTGTCACTTTTTTTGATCCATTGACAAATAAGGAATGCATGACGTTTCAACCCCTGCAAGTTGCGCCCCCAGTCAATCTAGGTACAATAATGATTATGTGTATGCTAAGAGCATGTACGTTGCATTTCAAACTCCAATTCGGTTCAAAACGACAACTTTATCTGTGTCCGACTGTGATATTATGCCTTTAAGCTTAGTTACAGTATTCTAGTTATTTGAGGTACCTAAAATTACTTACAATTTTTCTATGGTCGTACGTTTCGCCCCACTAGTGGTATCTAGATCGAAAGGGTAGATATATAAATTAAGTTATGTTGAAGAACATCGGAACATCTTGTGTGACCGCAAAAAGTAGGCTATGATGAGGCGAAAACGACACGCTAAAATTCATGTTGGGTCGTAGCGAAAACGATGATTGGAAAAAATTGTGTACATTGTTATGGTATAGGAGTGAGTGAGTGAATATGGAGTTTAACGTCGCTGCGGGAATCTTTCACCCATTTGCGACGATTTATGGTATAGGAGATTTGACGTATACATATTATGCAGTTTGCAAGTGTCATCTAAAATATACCAAATAAAATGGATGAATGATAGTGGGGCGAATCCATAAAAAAAAGAATTGTAAGTAACATTAGATATATGGAGTAAAGCGTAGGCTTACGTCCATAAACAAAATTAAGATGGGGTGCGAAAACATTCCTTAATTTTTTTTATCTTGGGTGAAATTTACTTCCAATATAAATTGGTTGAGGCGAAAGAGTACATCTCAAAATTTAGGCTTGCGGTGAAGTCGTAGGGAAAACATACTCGTAGGGAAGAAAATACGGTGAACTCGTAAGAAAACCATGAGTGA
>JAVCKZ010069371.1:0-14057 GCA_034780755.1 Lepetodrilus elevatus
ATGACGTTTTATGAACAAAATCCTGAGTCGAGTATGGAGTCGTACTCAGGAAAGTTTCGTAATCTCGGGGCCAGGTTGTATTATTTTCTACTCCCTGATTACTTCCTATTATAAGATTATCAAGCATTGATACTTTTTAATATTATATTCAATTACAATTACAAAAGTTAAAATATTTTAGCAACACAATTTTACCCAATTTTATCTAGGAATTGTTCATATTATTATCTTCAAAGATTTTTCATGATGCTCACAATATTAGATCGTCACAAATGGGTGAAAGATTCCCACAGCGATGTTAAACTCAATACTCACTCACTCACAATATTAGAGGTATGGTAACAATGTTACGTTCATATTTTAATTTGGTCACTATTCCTTAGTATCATCACTATTGGGTGAACAATACCCCCATTGATTTTAAATATATAAATGACATATACCTAACTAATTTATTTCTACTTTTATTGTAAAATCTGACGATACCAGCAATATCTTCTACATTAGCGACCATGTAATCTTTCTTATTCTTGCGACGTTAAAACTCCATAATCGCTCATTCATTTTTATTCTTGAGCTGACGCCACCTTGTTACATTTTTTTGTTTTATTATTTTACCTCCTGCATGCTCGGACTGTCTCTCGTTTCCGCAGGTGCACACAAATCAAGACACACGCGTGGAGTAACGCATGCGTCACGCTAGTAGGTAACAAATCCGACCTGGATGATGCGCGAGTGGTCGCTTATAAGGAAGGAGAGGACTTGGCCAGGGATCTAGGTATGGCTGCGTTTAGCTTGCAGTGCCAGGTGATCGGGGCCTCCGCGTCTTGTATGCACCATAATACTTTTATTTGCCTGCCCCCCCCCCCACGCATCCCCTGCTTCTGTGGTCTGACTCTGACTGGGGAATCATAGTGATGGTGGAGTCAGTGTCAGTCATACACTCCTTGAAATGACATCTCGCAGAAATTTAATATTTGATCCGTATCTCAATTTAGGAAGAATAACACTGCAAAAATACTTTTTTGTGCCATTTACTGGTCGAAAACAGACAAAAATATTTTAAGGAAAATATTTATCCACTGGGAGATACGAAAAAAATAATGCTATACCTGGCCTTGAGATTATGAAACTTTTGAGTACGAGTTCCTACATAAAATTTGAGCGAGCATGAAATCGTACTCAAAATGTTTGGTTATCTCTGAGCCTAGTCTTACAGCGTACATAAATACTGGTATGGAATGTCAATATGTAAGCATGGGATGTCAAACATACTAACATTAATACTAATAATTTACTAATACTTCACTAATACTGACAACAATAACAAAATGAAAATTGGCTACAGAGTCGCAGATCTGCGCGAGATGTCATTTCTTCTGGTCATTTAGCATAGAGCTGGTTCAGGTGCAGGTAAGTATGAATTATCTCCCCTTCCCTACCTTCCCACCCTTCCTTCCTCCTCCCCCTAAACTGCATCCCCGCCCTGCCTGTCCCGCCCTGCACAGACGTAACCCAGTGTTTACCCGCTGTTCCAGGTCAACCCAGATCTCCATGTACTCGTGGGAGAATGCTCAGGTAATTTTAGTTGCTAACAAATGTGACTATGAGGACCACAGGGTTGTCTCGGAGGACAGGGGCAGACAACTGGCCGACAGACTAGGTACGTCCTAATGTTGCTAATGTCGGCCCGTCTTCTTTACCTTCTTCCAGGTGCACCCAGATCAAGACATATTCGTGGGACAATGCTCAGGTTGTTTTAGTGGGGAACAAGTGCGACTTGGAGGACGAGCGAGTGGTGTCCACGGACCGGGGACGACAGCTAGCGGACCAACTAGGTACCCCAGCATGGCCGCACTTTGTCCTATTGTAGTCTGCCGTCACTACACCGTTGTTAGTGTTGTCACCATGGTCAGATCCAAGATGGCCGCAGTTTGTTGTTTCGTAGTCTGCAGTCACTACACCGTTGTTAGTGTTAAACTGTTGTCACCATGGTCAGATCCAAGATGGCTGCAGTTTGTTGTTTTTCGTATTCTGCAGTATCTACACATTGTTACTCTTAACTCTTTCCACGCTGGAGGCAACCATAGATGTCCCAAAGAGCAGTGCCTTTGCCTAAACCAGCAGGGATAGGGTTAAACTGTTGTCACCTAGGTCAAATTCAACATGGTAGCAGGTTGTCGTCAGTTCATCACTACACATGGTGATGTCATCGTAGTAGCGTTAACTGTTGTCATTATAGTCAGATCAAAACACTGTTATAGCAGAGCATGTGTGTACTGGTGTCCTGTGTCATTTATTGATATATTGAATATATATTGATCAGCATATTATTAGGTGATGAAGTAGTGCCAAGCCGTTATCGTTGTTGTAGAATCAAACTCCTTGCACGCCTTGTAGTTTAAGCTTCAGACTAGGCCATTATAGAACCCCTGTATCTAGCAACCCTGTGTTGTGTTTTGTTCAATGATAGATTCAGTTTTATCAGTGAAATGTCAATGAATTTAATATACAATATTTTGAAACATATGCAGACAAAAAAACCCAATGCTATTCAGAAATGAAAGATAAACATTAAAATTAATATTACAGACATTGGAAATGATCTTTTCAACATTTTGTGGCCACATGTCATTGCTGTATAATATGTTGACATTTCGTATTAAAACTGCTCGAGTCTAGGACTTGGCAATGATCACACATTGTGCTTTTGCTTAGTATATGCCAATCATATTGCAATATATGTACTCAGTAGATAGAAACCATATTATGCTATCTTTCTGTTGCTGTTACCATACAAGTCTGTGTTACATGATAGCTAGCAGGTCTACAGTAATGGCCGCTTTCATTAGGAATATCATCATGCTAGGATGCTGTGAATTTGTACTTGCATTGCACATTTGAATATACAATGCAACAGATGGCCTATATATATGTGCATGTACATGTATGTATGTAGTATAGGTATAGTCAGAATTATCAAGTTTACACCTGTTTTCACCCACTTCAATATTGTATATACTGCGAGATCATTGATTAGCAACATACCAGTAGTTAGTACACACTATATTTGCCACACCCTACGCATTCTGTTTGATGCAGGTCACTACAACTATCATAGGCAATGCAAAAATACAGTGGCACAAATGCTCTGTTATAAAAGTATGAAACCATTTTGGGGTCATCTGATAGAAATGACTTCTATGTAAGGTACTAGAAACACAGGCCCTAGATGCATTGTACGAAAACAGCAGGAAAACATGAATTAAAATACATTGACATACCTATCGATTGCTTGAAGATATATGATCAAAATTTATTAAAATGTATTACTATGAACTATTCATATTTATGAGCAGTGAATTGTTGCACTTTCAAGCTTAGTGGTTCCAACACGTATAGTATTTCGAAATTATGGCAGATTGAGCCTTCCATACATTCCTGGTGCACTCTGTGTTGAGTGGAAACTACTGTAGTATATAATTGTTATCCACAGGCGATAGAAACATTGGCATTGCACTGGATGTTACACTTGGGAATTTACGTAGGAATAAGAACAAAAAGAGTCACTGATGCATTAGCCCTTCTGACGTAATCAGAATTGATGTTATTTCTGCCATTACGTTAGTAAGTATTGACATTACGCGTCCAGGGTGGCTGAAAACTGCTGATGCCTGGATAATGGATTGATTGGGCTTTCATAGATTTGTTTGCAATAATATTGAAGAGTATTTAATTGTGTGGCATATATCTGTTAAACAAGTACATATAATAAATTAAATAGGCATGCATCAGCACCAGTAATAATGTCATTGATATTAATTTATTTTATTTGATATTTCAGGCTTATAGTAATTATGGTAGTAATATTCTATTTTCAGTTTCTGGTAGGGCCATGCATTAGGCTTTAGGCTTTAGTCTCAAGATGAATTTGTAGCTATAATAATAATCTAAAGATTTCCATTTTATGTTGTTATGATATTTGGGCTAGTGGGGGTTTCACATGTCATTTTCTTAAACTGACACATTTTTATTTCTATTTAATAATGTTGTGATGTTTCATGTTTAACCCTTACTAATGCTAACACTTGTTATTTATACTAAAACATTAAACCGTTGACATTAACACCCACAATCAGGCATTTTCTGTTTTCTTTTAAGGTATATTTACATGTATTTCTTTCGTTTCAGATTGTAACATTATGTTTCTGTTCATATTTGCTGATTTGTTTAATTATGTATCATTCACGATTCATCAACTACTCTTATCATTATAAGCTGAAATTAATTTCACATACAAAGCTTGGCATCAACAATAATTCGGATATTGACAAATTTTTAGCTGTATTTGATATCACTTTAGAATGCACACATTTTGTTCACATTTGATTAAACTAAGCAGCTACGCCCACAACTATTCTGGGGCTGTATAAAGGATTGGTCCAGACTTCATTTTGAAAAATCAATCATCCGGCAATATGTATCAATGTAGTTACCTCCCCTGTGAATTCATCTGCATCATGCATAGTTCATGGGTATTATTGTAACACCAAGTTGATAACAGTTCCCCTCCTACTATAAACAAACTATGAGATCAGTAAATATTTAATTTTCTTGGCTTGCAAGTAGTTGACAATTTAATCACAATTAATTTATTGTAAAGTTTATTGCTAGAACAAGAATATTCTAATTGTACACACTGGGTATTTTGGGCCTATTTATTAATAGTAAAAAAATATTAATGAATTAGGTAATTTAAATTCCTATTGGTGGACCAATTACCTTTGTTGACACAACCTGTAGGCTGCATATTGGTGGAATATTATCAAATACACCCCCATTCAGAAATATGTTTATTTCAATACTAGTATATAGGATGTCATAATGAATATTTTATGGATCAATTTAAGTCAGCATTCATTATCTATACAATAAATGAATATTATACAACTGTAAATTAATTTTCATCCATGTATTATGTAAATTCATGAGAGTATAAAATTACAGGTTTTCTGTAATGATTTTAAAGCAACCATTTCAAGAAAGTGTTTCAACATTCATATATCATAACCATAATTTGTTTATTTATTATTAAGCATACAGTTAACCAGATAATACTAATTGCTACTATTTACATAATATCACAGCTGTAAGCAATAATATTAAATTATCGTAATTTTCATGCATTTTTAATCATTCAATAGCCAATTTCTTTGACATTCATTTTACCGACATTGCAATTTCTGTTTCAGGTTTGGAATTTTTTGAGACCTCTGCAAAAGAAAACATCAACGTGAAAGCAGTCTTCGAGCGTCTAGTAGACATCATCTGTGACAAGATGTCGGAGTCTCTGGATTCCGACCCGACGCTCGCCAGTAGCCAGACCAAGGCCACCCGTCTGACAGAAAACCCCAACCCACAAGGAGGCAACTGCCAGTGCTGATCAGCGCCAACTAGCTCCACGCATATTTAAACTTCTACCATCACAATGATTGTATCAAGGGGGATAACTGTCTGTCTCGCCTCAAGGGAGATCACTCCAGTTTCTCTTCAAGCAGGAATAATTCAAGTCTCAACTATTGGGGGTTTTAGTGGTTTTAGACTGCTGACGTTTTAGTCTTTTATGAAACGTTTCCGGCGATTTCAAAGCAAGGACATGAACGAATGTGTTTGAGACGTAGAGTTCCTTATTTGTGAAGTATTATTTGCAAGAATGGGAATTTGGTTGTTTTGAAATGTTTGGGAGTTGAGACTAACCTATGATTTTATTTTCCTCTTTGATACAGTCATTTAAATTTTAAACCTACTTGCCCGACAACTTAAGATACTGGGGTCAGTCTAAAATAACATCAGGCTGGAATCCACCCCTTGGTGATCTGACAAATATGTATGGTATGTTTCTGCAATCTCTTGGTCTATTTCTTCATCATGTGCAAATTCATGGTCACGTAGAACAGATCACGACCATCTTGTCATTGTTTATCTCGCTGGATCTGGGACCAAACTTCCTGATTCCTCTCTGTGTATTATTTGCAGTTAGGAAAATAGTACGACAGGTTTCAGCTGAGGTGACGGGTATATAAATGACATTGGTGCCAAACTCGGGAGTGCTGTGTGGGTGTGAACTTGAAACTTTACCAACATGTGTCATGTATGTATAAAACAAAACAAAAAACACTTGAAGCCATAACAATAATTTACAAAAGTAGTGTACATGATGTTATGTTATAGAAGTCCATCTAGATCTCTATCCATCTTCGAACTATGCTACAGCATGCATACGCCAGTTTTGTGTTTGATCTGATGTCGTTTATGTCTGCACACCAGCTGAAGCCTGCTGATAGAAATATTTATTACTATTTAGTTGTATGGAATGTATCATCTGAAATACAATCTCGGAGGAGGCCTAAACAACCATCTTCAGATTCATCTTTGGAATCCCTGAGGATCAATCGACAAGAAAAGTGTTGGTTCCATTGTGAAGAAATGCCAAATGGAAAATTGTTAGAAATTAAAATTGTTAAATATTTTTCAGATGGACAAGATTAAATCTCTGACTGAGCGATGATATGTTACCGGCAACTTTCTTGTTGATTAGAACCTCAGGGATAAACAACAGAAATCCACTTTTATATGAATGTTTGTGTATAGTTTATTCTTTACCTTAATTGTTTTATACTGACGTTTATTTGTACACTGGCAATGTTTGCTGGTATTATGTATATTTGGTTGAGGTATGTTGGTAATTTATTCATAGTTTTATCCTATGTTCCTGACAAATTATTCAACTCGATCATGTTAATCGACAGCAAACCTTTTATTTACTACATGGCTGTCTCCCAGATCTAGATCCGAGGATTTTCTACGACCTGCGTAGTCGCTAGTTGACATTAATTGGGTATTAATGAGAGTTTACAGTATTGTATGAAGGTAGATCTAATATCTAATCTGAACATTCCTCTCTTGTTGGCTTGACCTAGAGTGTGATGAGAACAGTTTGTAGTCTTATCATTTGGTCATATAGCTAGTGTTTAAAGATGAGAATGTTTTATGCAGTGAAACGTGTTGGAAGCTAACGTGAATGTGAATATGACTCGCATATTCATTGTTTGTATCCCAATTCTTTCTATTAATTTAACTTCATTTATCTATTTCATGATTCAATATAATTAGCATGCTGAATATGATATTAGAATGTGACTGTAGGTTTATTGCCGGTTTCTGTTAGTTGAATCTGAGGGTAAACATCTCAGAATGAAAACATTAGCTCAATTCTGAGTTGATTTTTCAAATATAATATGTATCATGAACGTTAGGGAATATATATACATATGCACTCTCTCTTTCCTTATGAGCATTTGTCACGTTCCTAATAATTCAAAATTGAGGTCATCTTGACATAGTGCATAGTGTAGAATACTTTGTGAAACATAAACTGTTGTTGTTGTAAAAACCTCAATGTATATCTGTTAGGAATGTTGGGAAGCACACTGTTGATAATATTACTAGTCATCAGCATGCATTTCATCTGTCGCCGTGATGATGGTCGTCATGGTGATGGAACAACTGGCTGTTGTATCCGAGAGCATTTTTATCTGTACATAGTTCTAGGATCTTGTTGAAGGGCGTGTCACCGCGACACGTACCCTGTTTGAGCGAGTCTATCTGTGAGTTAATAATGTAGGAACAATGCATGTTATCGTTATTAAAAGTTTGCTACAGTTTATTACAAAGTGAAACCAGTACAAAATATTCACTATATTATGTTTGTCATAATATTGGATGGGGAATGAAAGGAAATAAAGCCCATACTATTTACCTAAAAACATATTGTATTTAAAATGTCAGAATAAAACTATAACCAAAAAAATCATGATACATTTACTACATAACAGAGGGACAAATATGTTATCAACTTTTGAAATCTTTTTAAAAATGTAAGTGGGGTGGGAAATTGTGGGATTTTGTCACAACGTGTTGGAGAAGTGTTGGTTCAGAATGTGTATAAAGTGTAATGTATTTAACAATCAACTATTTGTGCAATCATTTCCATTGACTAGCTCAAGGAGCCTGGCCAGCCCACAAGACATGTGCAATCTCTTATAACTCACTGTAACGTGCAGCTCCTGTACAGTAGACGTCCTCGTCTGCGGTGAGCCACCATGTCTGCAATGATGCCCTATACACGCGTGTACCAGACTGTACCTCCAACGCCATTTTGTGTCGCTTCACTTCACGTCAGTGTTATCCATTGGCACCATGTTCTGTCGAAACTTGATCTGTTGAGCAGCAGGTTTTTCATCTTCTTGGAGACCGTGACATAAATGGTTTAGGATAATTATTAAATTTTTCCATATAAATATCAAAATTTAATTCAGTGTTATGAAAGACAGAAGTAGAGATATTGCCACAGGCTCTACATTGACTGTGTTGTTAATATCTGTCCCGAGCAAGACGACAATCCTTACTGTCAAGCTCTGTGTCGTCATTGCAGACATCTCTCACACGGACCTTGATGTGCATCGCGTGGACCGCTGTCTATACGTGTGAATTCCCTTACAATCACAGTTATTTCCCCTTGTAATAAAAGGCTTTTTGTGAGAGATGGATACATATATATATATATCTTATGCTGTGATTTCTTGTTATTGTTGACATAGATCTGTAGACTTTGATTTGTGCCCTGTAGTAACACAATGAGTTATGTACATGTGTATGATATTGATACGGACCGTACTAAGACAAGTCTGGGTCTCTATCACAGCTAGCAATAAGCCCCACCTTGGCTAGCTATTCTCTACAGGCAGTAGCTGCTGCATGTGGATCCATGGTTGCTGTTTACACCACCATATATAGACATCAAGTTACTGCTTGTCCACAGTCCTTCTAATAAGTAACAGGGTCACATGATCACACAATTCAGTGGAATCTAATGGTACAGGATTGAAAAGAAAAATAACTAAAAATTGTTGACGATTTTTAAAGGCACACACTGTGACTGAGACGTGTGATGATGTGAATCCAAAAACTCATGCCGTTGTCTGGTCAAATATGTTTTGTGATAGACATTTTGTGATTATAACTTTAGGATTTTAACTCGAGTATAGAATATCATTAATTACTTTATGAACGACTTCTCTTTTTTAATTACCATAAAATGATGTATTGTGATGCAGTAAATTTTAACGCAAGATCGTGTATAATATCACTCACGCAATGTATTTATACAAGCGTAGTGGAATTGGTAGGCTGGTATGTTTTTCTTACAATGGTACTGTTAATTTTTAGAGGGATATAAGAATAAATTTTTAAGCTGATTCTGAGAATTGTCACCAATTTTGATAGTAATTAATAATACACCTTTAATGCTATTTCATCCACTCATCGTAGCAGTTCTGTGGACATTGTGACAAAACATTTTGAGCTCATTGTAACGCAACAGGATGAATGACCACCGACAATCTTTCAGACTCTTAAAGGGGCACCGACTTCACATCTGCCTATACATACTTTCAAATGCCAAACCACATCGTAGAAACAAGCACGTACGTGCATATCTTGTTCAAGAGCTTGAATATTAGAGTTGTGTCCCCTTTGACGGTCGGATATGGCGGTGATTCCGGTCCTGCTGTGGCTCAGTTCATATAGCTTGTACCCTCTGTCTCTCATGCAGCTAGGCATAGCGACATCACGGTAGCATCTGTCCTCTGTCAGTTAGAGCTGCAACTTCCAATAAAGTCGGTAACATCTACCCCAGCGTTTGTCTTGATTGTCTCCCTTGCTGCCACAAACATTGACTTGGATTTCATGCAAAGAAGTTGAAAAGGAAGAGTTCAAGATGTATCTATAACATCATATGATCTCTAGCACCAAGGAAGTCTCCACCTCCATGTGTCACTGTATTAGTATAGATGTACAGTAGACCTCGCATAAACCGGCCTCGCATATAACGGACTGAATCTGAAGTCCCATTCATGTCTAACGCTAATTGCGGCATATGTGTATAACGGACTTCGCATATAATGGACAGAAATAGCAGGTCCCAATGAGTCCGTTATATGCGAGGTCTACTGTAATAATAATAATAATAATAATATGACACTTGTATAGCACAAAACTCCATGCGTAATGCATGCTCAAAGCACACAAAATAATATATACAGAAGATACAAGGCAAGTTATCCTTGGTCTATCAGTACCAGCCAATGCTAGCAGGTTTACTGGTATTGGTCTGAAACATTGTGATATGTATTCAACAAGATTCCAGGATATTCTCGGAGAATTTTCAACATGGATACAACAACGGAGTGAAGTGTGTATTTATGGTGTAGTTGTTCCTACTTCTGACTTTAACAACTATTTAACCTTCTACCTGTTACTGTCAACTCAAGATGCCACATAGGGAAGTGATTTTGATTATACCAAGCTAATTGTTCCCAGACAAACAATTGTATGAATTTTGCTTTTGTTTCACAAATGGAAATTATTTTAGATGACATTTCAATGAGTTCATCAATCTGTGTATTTTAAATGGATATTGAGGGTATTTTTTCTCTCACTTTCATAGTTTTAACAAATTCCTGAATGTCCATGAACTAATCATCTCAATAGGCTCTTGTATGTCTTGAACATGAAGACGAACATTTTCACAAACACCAGCTCTAGCTTGCAGAGCAATATCCCAAAATGAACGTTTCCTGATCAATATCTGATGTAAACATCCAATATAGATGTGATGAACTAACAACAATGGTCTGCCCGCAGCTGTTGCCTTGTCTTGAGTGCAGGATATCTTAGTTTCCTTTCATATTTCTGTGGCATGTATTTGGAACAATATTAATATTGAATAATTTGCCAAGCTAGGACTATCCTTGAAACAGCAGATAGGAGGAAATGATGTAGTGCTATCAGTAAGCAAAAAAATGCATTTGATGCCAAAATAACATGCAAATAATTATTATTTAAATTTTAATTATGATGCAGAAATTCTGCCATTTAAAGAGTCGAGGTCCAATCGATTATTATAGGGATTTGACTGGGTTTTGATGACATTTAAGAACATATATTTTAAGCTTTTGAACAGAAGGAAAACATTGGTCAGAAGGCAAGGTATTTGTTTGGCCTGATGGGAGGAACTGGAAATCTGCAATAAAACTTTCACACGCACACAAAAGAAAAGAAAATAGGAACAATCTTTTACCTGTCTATCAATGGAGACTTTTTCATTAAAGTTTTGTTTTTTGAAATTATCTTTTGGTGCAGAACATTATTTCCATTGCAAATTCACTTTATTCTCCAAAATTTAATTTCTATACCACTAACAAAATTATATATGAGGGTCCGTGTCTCGACAATAATAATAAGCACAAGCACAACAATAATAATAAGTAATATATTTATTGAAGCTAAAAAAATACAATATCTGAATGGTCCAGCATTCAGTAGTTGGAGTATAACACAAATAATAACATCTAAACATAACTCCCATATCACAATACCGGTAGTCATTGCTCAATACTATTCATATCACATGGGAACCAAATTTGATTGATAAGTAAATGCATGTAGAAAAACATAATAATAATGCAATGGGTATATTTTTTGTTCATATTTCAATACATTTATTTAAGATGATCAGGTGTCATATAAAGGATTATGAAACATTTAATACTCAATTCATTGCAAATGCACAATGCACTAATTTTCTCAGATATCTATCTTTAAAATTAATTGCCGTAGAGTTATTTCCACATTGTAGTGGTGAATATTTCTTGTGAAAAGGATACCTGTAAGTTCTACGTCAGAAAATAAGGGAACGATACTGATATTCCTATACGGAACACATTAAAACACGAACACACAAAGTGGTATTTCTCAAAACTGAGTAAATTAATTGTAATGAAATGTTCAATCCAAGTGCGAAAATGCATGGGCAATACCATATTGTACGTGCATGCACGTGTCTTATTGGGTTGTTTAACGGTGGTACTTTGAATTTGCCTATACTAACAGTGTTACCATTATGCGTTCCCTTATTTTCTGTCGGTAGTATATATGTCATGTCGCTCTGTGCATTTATCATAATATTATGACCAGCATGAGACATGTTGGGGAAACACTAAAAAATATGTTTTAAGTTTGACTTTAATGTCTACATTTACTTTTCAGCTGCGGGTGTTTTACTGGTGACGATAATCATCTTGTGCTGCTACCAGACCTGCTTTGAACTGCTCGTCTTGGGGCACGATGTCTATGTGTACAAGTACTCCAAAGACAGACCAAAATACCTGTGTATAAATCTGAGCGGAGGTCTTGGGAATCTCCTATTCCAATACGCATTTGCCTATTCCGTGTCAAGACAATTAAACCGAACTATGGTATGCCAAAACACACTGTTACATGAACTGCAAAAAGTCTTCAAGGTCTCTAATTGTGTGAATGATTACAGAGGATATAGTATATGTTACAATTCATATCCTTACATTAATCATAAAGACGTGGGATACGATGAAGAGGTGGTGTCGCACGACTTCGGAACGGATGACGTATATTTTACCGGGTATTACCAGTCTTGGAAATATTGGGACCCGCATGAAGACGAAATCAGAAGTGAATACACGCTGAGCGAAGACCTTCGTTCAACAGCGTTGCGCATTCTGAATGACATCACCGACCAGGTTAAGTCTAAAGACAGACCGGAAGTAACACGCGTTGGAATACACATCCGGAGAGGAAACATGTTAGAAACGTATTATAATGAATATGGTTACGACGTTGTGACAAAGGACTACATCTTGAAAGCAATGAGCTACATGAGGAATCATCTCAGCGGACATATTGTCTTCGTTGTCGCGTCCAACGACATGAAGTGGGCGCGAGAAACCATCTCAGACAACAGCACCGTCTTTCTTGAAGGCCACTCCAGGAACGTTGACTTCGCTGTGATGTCACTGTGTGACCACTTCGTTATGTCTGTGGGCACGTTCAGTTGGTGGATGGGATGGCAGGTCAAGGGCATCGTGCTGTATTACACTAAACCATTTAAAACTGGAACGGAATTAGCAGGCAAATTTACATCGGATTATATTACGACATTTTTCCGCAAAGAATGGATAGGATTATGAACCGAACTGCGCCTTCAAAAATGTCTATTAATAGTACGTGTACACGATAAGCACCATTCGTTTTACATACACAAAATGTACACATTATTTCGTGAATATTTCAGAAAATGATGGATGATAATCTGAGAATGATGGGTGAATTATAAGAATAAATGGATGATATTCTGAGAATGATGGGTGATAATCTGAAAATGATGGGTAAGCGAATCTGAGAGGTCAATGAATCTGAATTGACAAGGTTGTTGATTGGATCTGAGAAGGAAGGTCGATGCTATAGAGGCGGGTTAAGTTAAGACAATTACGTACACTTATAAACAGATGAGAGATCTTCCTTACTGTATACATAGTTGCTCATCTCTGCACTCTGCGCCACTCCGTGCCACTCAGAACCACTCCTGTCCTCGTCCTGCCAGGATATCTGGATGCCTCTTTACAGCATCCGGTTACTTCGGGCTTTCACCTGTTCACTGGGACGTTGTGGCGTAGTGATACTCGCTGATGATACTCGCTGATGATACTCGTGCACTGTTCTCTATGCTACACGTGTGCGGTGGCCAGCGACTGCGATTTTTAGTCTCGCCGACCGATCGCACAATATCTAGCATGTTTTGATATTTGGAGACGTCGCACACGAGGCGATCGAAATCCGACGGAAATCGGCGACGCGACGGCGACGGAAATCGCTCGTGTGCGGCCAGCATTAAAGACAGCGAATGTCCACCTTTTATGTGATATTACTCCCAAATATACTGTTTGATGTGCACCGTGGGAGCTTCAATAAATTGCATAATATAACAGAATAGAGATGTTGTCATTTTTCTCGCAATAGTGGAATCAATGGTAGAGCTGGTACTCGAATGTACGTGTGCCCAGTGAATCTTCTATCGGATACTAGTTCTACCGAACTAGGAAATACAACAGCTGTACAATGGA
>JAVCKZ010069382.1:0-14057 GCA_034780755.1 Lepetodrilus elevatus
CTGATGGATCATAGATAAACCTGATGGATCATAGGTAATATTGTATCTTCAAAGTCATACAATCACAGCTACTAGTAGTTGACTTATTTAATCATCTAACATTTTTTTGTACCTGAAATTACATTTATTTTGTTAAATTAGCTTCATATTCCTAATGTCCGGATAATTATCAATATTTTCATTTTTTTGGGTTCATATTTAATTATCCTTGAATAGTGCAGTGCCAATTCACAATAACTTCTTGAATAGACAATAGATTTGGTTCAAATGTACCGTGAACAGGAAATGGAAGTTCATTTGGAAGTACAAGTGCGTCAAATGATGTTGTCATGAACATACCAGACCTAGACTATTTGAATAGATTACAGACATTTATCGCAACTGTCAGTCCGTATGGTTGAGGCTAATACATGTACACTCATGAAATAGTAAAAAAATGCGCCATAATGCCATATGAATGCTCATTTAATAAATGTAAATGACTAGAATCTAACTAAAAAACTGCATCACTACATATAAAAATAATACCCACTTGAAGTTGTCATTGAGGAGTAACTATTTGATCGTTATAAAAATTATCTGGAGCAACATCCTGTTGTCTCCAGCATGAAGAAGGTTAATAGACTATCTCGCATTTGATACTAACTCTCACGAGAATATTTCAATTTTTTATAAAGGTTATTTTTATGTTTATTGACAAATTAAAATTAATATTTCATGGCATCTTGCTATATAAGCCAAATCTCCATGACATCTTGCTATGTAAAGCTGAGTGTCGAACACTACACCACCACCTGAGTTAACCCTTTCCCTGCTGGATCAGGCACATTAACTTCTATTTAGGGCATCTCTGGTTGCCTTCAGCATGGAGAGAGTTAAGAAGGTGTGTGTCTTCACTAACGAAGAGGAGGAACCATTATCGTGTAACAAAGTTTCATGTCGAAGAGACGTTGCTCCATAGCATCTGGAATTCTGAACGAGTGAGTCGTCTGTACGTCCATCTCCACATTGAACACACATAGTATGTAGTACACCACTGGCGCCACCACACTAGGGTTAACGGTAGAACACAAACAAGTGAAGTCGTGGTGTGGAGAGTAGGCAGGGAGCCAGTTTAAGACCACGTATATATCGCCATGCTTGTGCTGTATTTCAGATCAAACAAGAAAAGGAAAAGGAGATGATGAGTTTAGACCAACTGAAAAATGTAAGTTGCCAGTGTAGAATTTGTCCATTGTAGTCGTACTCTGGGCTCAAAGTCAAATGGCTGGATTTTTTTTATTATTGGTTTATGCCAGTATGCATGCATGGCAGTTTTCTGCGGAAATCTGCCGATTTATTTGTCCAGGGGTCGATTTTGTTTGCACTGGACGTGGCTGGGGCAGACCAAGGGTTTATTTTCTGTGGAAATCACAATTGCATGTGGGTATGTACACTATGCCACTGGGATATGTTTACAGATGCACGTATTATCGCATGTATAGCGCTATTCCAATGGAATTTGTCTGAATGCATAGGGCATAATTCCATATACCACTGTGGAATACATACAAATGTACAATATCCCAATGGCATAATGTTTACGGATGCATATGATTTATGCTATTATAGAGGGCGTTTACAGGTGCATAAGGTATTACAATATCCCAATGGCATATGTTTACGGATGCATATGATTTATGCTAGTACAGTGGGTGTTAACGGATGCATAAGGTATTACAATATCCCAATGGCATTTGTTTACAGATGCATATGATTTATGCTAGTACCAGGGGCGGATCTAGACTTTCAGGTTAGGGGGGGGGGGGCTCAAAAGTGCATTTTAGAGGGGGCTCATAATTTCACCATAACACAAAATATATGTTTATTGAACAAAATTGTCCAATTCTGTGGCGCAAGCTGGGTGAATCCGCCCCTGTAGTGGGTGTTAACGGATGCATAGGGTATATAATAAACCCAATGGCATTTGTTACGGATGCATATGATTTATGCTTATTATAGTGGGCGTTATTTTACATGTGTGCAAGGTACACACTATTCCAATGGCATATGTTTATGGATGCACAGAATTTATGCTATTACAGTGTGTGTTTACGGATGCATAAGGTATTACAATATACAATATCCCAATGGCATATGCTTACAGATGTGTAATATCCTTGGATGCATAATTTCACGTGATGGAAATATTAATTCTTTATAAAGCATGTTTACTTTGAGAAAAATATTATATTGCCAATGTTAGAAATAAGGATGTTATTTACTTTTGGTGGATTTTCTTAGCATACTAGAAGTGAAAATATTCGCATAACTTTCCAGACGGCAGATCTTGTCAATGCTCGGGCAACGGAAATGGACAAAATCAAAGCTGCTATCACTCAATCAACGAGAGATTTCGATCCTTCAAAGTAAGTGGAGACAGTTTTGCCAGTTTTCTATACCGACTCGTGTTGACAATGATAACATTTAAAAAAAAAGATTAAACACGTTTTTGTATTGATCATATGCTTGCTATAGCCAATGCTATGTGTAAAGTAATGTGGATTATTGTGGATGTTCCAGCTACCGGCAGAAGCAGCCATCTGCGCCCCCACCCGTTACATACACGTGTCACAAGTGTGGAAAACCTGGTCACTTCATCGTAAACTGTCCGTACAAAGACGTAAGTAAACGTGTTGGACACGTAGCGCCCTCTACGCAGACGAATCCACAACAATTTCCTTGCCCGTTATTGTTTTTAAACACCACATTAACATAGCAGATTTAGCAGTTATAAAATGCATTTCTCATGATTTCACCGTCTTCCTCCAGATCGAGGTCCCGGCCGTCATCGAGCCACGGTTCAAGAGAAGCACAGGGATACCCAACAGCTTCCTGACCCTGACCGACGACCCCACCCAGCCCGGGGCCCTGCTCACACACACAGGACACTTTGCCGTGCCCACGCTGGACCAGTAAGTCACTGATGAATTCAGCGCCCAATTCACAAATGTCTGTGAAGCTAGATTCATTTTCATAATTGGGGACTTTTTGATGCGATTGTTTCTGTGTGGAATCCAATGTTTGATGCGTGTGTGGGGAGCAGTTTGTTGACACTTGGGATGCCCGAAAGGAAATAATGAGATGTCCCTATTTTTAGGTCGTAGATTGCTATGTCTGATTTACCATATGCTTGGAGGCCATTCCTTTAATTACTTTGTCTCTTATTCTAAATGCCATGTTATTTGCATAATAATAATAATAATCAAAATAATAGTGTAATAATAATGATATATAAACATATTTTATTTTATTTTATTTCAATAAAAGTGTGTGTTTATAACGTACTGAATCCACACTAGAAAACATGCTCAAATTGCTACACATTATTCACCCAGTCAGTAGCTCCATGCCATCACAGAGGAGATCCGACATCATTCATTTCTTTTCTGGCTACAGGAACGCTTACAAGATCGGGAAGAAAGAGCAGCCGCCGTTCCTCCCGCAGGCCAAGATGGAGCCGCAGCAGCCCCAGCAGCCCAAGATCCCGCAGGGACTGCAATGTCCGCTGTGCAAAGAGCTACTGCGAGACGCCGTTGTGACACCGTGCTGCGGAAACAGTTTCTGTGACGAGTGTGAGTGTCATTGTCGCGCCAACCCGTATGCCATCTTCCAGAGCAATGCCACATGAGACGCTGAAAAGTTGAAATTTCCATAGCTCATATTTCTTAGTGAAACTTGTTTACTTACAGTAAAATTGTTGTGTATGGGTGAAAGATTCCCACTGACGTACAATCTTGATTCACTCGTATATCTGAGACACCTTAAAACTAGAGCGGTAGCCAGTTAATTTGATTTTGTAATATTCCCCGAAATGTAATGTCAACAATTGTTTCGTAGTAAATTCCTGCAGCGATATTCCTGCAACTCTATATTCCCTCGCTCAATTTGTAGTAAATACGAGAGCTTTGAGAACCGATGCCCAGTTGTATAAATATGATGACACATTTTCTTGCAGGTATTCGGAACGGCTTGTTGGAGACGGAGGACCACGAGTGTCCGGTGTGCCATGACACCGAGGTGTCGCCCAGTCTGCTCATTCCGAACAAGTTCCACCGCGACGCCGTCCGCCGCTTCCTCAACACCTCCAGCTACAATATTCCGCGTCACGACCCTCCACCCCAACCCCCACTACCCACCGCAGCGTACCCACCGCCCCCTCCCATCCCTGATTCACGCCCACCCCCGCCAATTCACCACCCGCCAGTTCACCACCCGCCAGTTCACCACCCGCCAGGTCCCCCAGCAATGAACATCATGCCACCTGGGACGGTACCCCCGGGAATGGTACCTCCAGGAACGGCACCCCCAGGAACAGTACCCCCAGGGATGGCACCCCCAGGAACAGTACCCCCAGGGATGGCACCCCCAGGAACAGTACCCCCGGGGATTGCACACCCAGGAACAGTACCCCCGGGGATGGCACCCCCAGGAACAGTACCGCCGGGGATGGCACCCCCAGGAACAGTACCCCCGGGGATGGTACCCCCAGGTGTTGCACCCATGCTGCCGGGACCCCCCTCAAGTCACCCGGTGCCACAGGTGCCAGTTCTGGCCCCGCCTCCACATGGGCCGCCACACGAGGTGCCACCTCCTGGTCACATGGAGGTGCATCCCCCGCCTCATGTCGCAGCCATCAAGACTGAGCCAGTGGATGCCATGCAAAGGTAGGTTCTGACTTTGTAATAATAATAACAATAATAACAATATTTATAATAAAAGTAATAATGCCATATCACTTGAAAGCATACATCATTGAAATACTGAAATAAATTCTCGTTTGATTTAATTCAAAATTCACATAATTCACAAACAACTGACCTTTTCGCGTATCTGTGTTAATAAGTAAATAATTTATTAGAATCTTATTTCCATTCCACTTGCAGTGTGCCCCCAATGGAACGACCTTCGACCCCGACCAGGGATGAGAACAGTCATTCGGCCTCGGTGGATGATGAGCCACGGGTACGTTTGTCCTTGATAATTCTGTCGACAGAGTGCTGCATATTGTACATGTATAACCATGGAGGGGAACAATAGTGTGTTAAGTGATAAAAGAAATATAGAAATTATTTTAATTTGGGTGGGTGGTGCCAAATGGGCAGACTTCGGATCCAAAGATTCTGAAATTCCTGAACCTGTCATGACAGGGCGAGATACGTGCTTACAATGCAGTTATTTCCCTTAGCTTGTGAGTGCCCGTCGGTGCCCGTCGGTGCCCGTCGGTGTCTGCAACAGCAAAGCTGACAAGCTCATTAACCCTCTCGCTGCTGGATTAGGCATGAGCCTTAGAGCATCTCTGTCGTCGCAAATGGGTGAAAGATTCCCACAGCGACGTTAAACTCCATATTCACTCACTAGAGCATCTCTGGTTGCCTTCAACGTGGAGAGGGTTGAATCTGCTCGAGACCTCAGTATTAAGGAAACGATTAACGAATGAATTAGTGTTTTACGTCGTAGGAGGATTATTTCACCCATAAGTGACTAGGAAAACATGAAAGAGATTTTTGCGTAATTCCTCTTATGTTAATGTACAACTTTCTGTCTGTAGGGTATGGCGGTGCAAGTGCTTGGGAGACGAGTTGGAAATGCCACCCACTTCCCAGGTGAGCCTCACTTCCCAGGTGAGCGTCCATGAATTCTTTATAGTGATTGATAAACCCAAATACCCAGTGTTTGAAATTGCTGCTTGCCCGCTGGCCCGGCCATTTAGCCCAATGCTAAAGGTATCCAAAGGGCCAGTAGAAATTCATAATTTTTGTAAACATTTGTTATTTGTATCAGTATTCGGGCCAGTAGGTTTCCAGTGGTAATTTCGAACCCTGCAAAGATCTGTATTTAAAAAAAAATGTAGTTAATATTGACAATTTCACAGGATAATGCGATTAACAGTAATACGTCTCCATTGCTTGCTTAGAAACTACAGAGAATAAGAACAGACGAAGAGGGAGAGGCTACGAAGGGCGAGACCGGAATTACGAAGGGCGAGACCGGAATTACGAAGGGCGAGACCGGAACTACGAAGGGCGAGACCGAAATTATGAAGGACGAGATCGGAATTACGAAGGCAGAGATCGGAACTTCGACCAACGTGACAAGTGAGTAAACACTAAAATACTGATATGCATTTTAACATATGGATTTAATGTTATTGGAATTAAATATTCACATTACAGTCTATATATTCTATTGCTTGACCAGGCCCTGAGATTACGATCCCTTTTGAATAAGAATTCATGCTCACACTCAAATCTTGTACGGGTATTTTTGAGGGAGTGATTATGGAGTAATGTCGCTGCGGGAACCCATTTGCGACAAGGGTATTTTTGAAAACAATGTTGATTTTGAGCATAAAATCATACTAAAAAAAAGTTTCGTAATCTCAGGTCCAGATATATTTATTGTTAATTAAAATTTTTATTTTATTTTATTTTTCTCTCTCCAGATTCCAAGGAGACTTTCCACCCAGAAATAACACAGACCAGCCCCTCCCAGGAAACCCCCTCCCCGTCATAAGTAAGCCTCCCCCGCTCCTCCCTGTGCCTGTGAAGACCGAGCCACCTTTCCTACCGCCGTCTATGAATGTGCCGCCCCCGGGTTACCTGCCTCCCATACCAGTTGTCCCCCTTGCAAGTGAGTACGGCCATTGCGGTGCATGCGTAACTTGGGAAATCTCTCGACTGAGGTTGTATGGGGTGGTCGGGTTTCTGAAACGTTAATGTTCTGGTTGTCTTGTGGTGGAGGTTTGTCTGTTTCGATGTGTGTCTTCGGTGAAAGGGCTTGCGCTTTTGTAGCTTCACAATTGTGCTGTTTTCAGTGGTTTACAGTCTCGATTGTAAAGGAGGTTTTTTTCAAAATCTTATTGAATTTGAAGGCATACAAGCTAATTTCTTCTTCTTCGTATTTTACCTGAAAGTATGTACATTTGATTTGTCTACGCAAGTACCGTATATTGGACAACTTTAAAGTTTATGTCAGTTTTTGAACAAAGTAAATTAACATTATGTACTTTTTTTTCCATTTAGATTTGATTGTTTAACATTCACTACGTATATACAGTGCTCCCTTGATACAACGCCCTTCGATGCACCGTGTTATATCGAGGGAGCACTGTACTTGTATTTCTGGTTTTCTTAATAAAGCTGTAATGGCAGCGAATATTTAATTTAATTCTATTTTATTTCATTTATTTTCGCCAAGGTTTTTGTTCATAAATCCTGATATAAAATGTGAGCACAAGCATGAAATTGTTTTTGTAATCTCGGGGCCTTGTCACTTCAAACAATGCTGCGTACATACGATTTCATAATCTCTGGGCCTGGTCACTTCAAGTACTTCCTACATATATTAAAATTATCGTCCAATTATTGCAGGCGGCCCAGGTGGCCCGGGTCCGGCTCCGATCCCAGTGTTGGGCCATTCCTCCGGAGGCTTCCCCCCCATGGTGTATCCAGCCACCATCAGACCAGGATTCCCACCCATAAATCCATTTACTCGGGGGCCTATGTCCGAAGCTGAATTCTACAAAGAGAAAGCCAGACTGCTACAAGAAAGCATGTAAGTTTTTGAATATTTTGTTAATACATTATTGGTTTTACAATCTTTTAAGTGAACGATTCCAACAGCGACGTTAAATTCCATAATCTTTTACTGATATAATTTATCCTTTTAAAAGAATAATAACGTGTTCTTTATAAAGATTTAATATAAAGTAACATCATATTTTATACGGGTGAAAGAATTCCAAAGTGGCATAAAACAGATTATAATTTTAAAAATCCCAATTAAATAATTTGATAATTTTTATCACCAACAATTTATTTTTTATTTTTTACTGTAACTGGTAACTGGAATGTAATATTCATAGTTATTCATAATGCTTTTCTCCCCCTTCGTCGCAAATGGGTGAAAGATTCCTGCAGCGATGTTAAACTCCATAATGACTCACTCACTCCCCCTTTGTTCAGTGTGCCTGCTGCCGTCCCCAGACCCAGGGATCGAGGCAAAGAAATGATGGACGACTTCGAGAAGGAGTTGCAGAGACGCAGGCCAAGAAGCAAGTCTCGCTCCAGGTAAACCTTAAGTCCTCCGTGTCGACACCCCTACGAAACACAACCATTCCTTGCAAGTAGTTCAGCAACATGCCGCATAACCCCTGTACATAGTGAATTACACCTCTTGTGCATCGTCGCAAATTGGTGAAAGATTCCTGCAGCAACGTTTAAACTCCATAATCACTCACTCACTCTTGTTGTGCTACTATTGTTTTGTGATGTGGAGCCCAGAATAGTATTGTTTCGTCGCAACTGGGTGAAATATTCCCACAGCGACATTACACTCCATAATCACTTAATGGATTTAATTTATATTTGGTTCTGTAAGTTTGTTGGTTTATGTTTATGTTGGTTTATGGTATATTTAATCACAGTAATAAGCAGATGCTTGTGTCGAATGGAAGATGTTTCTCAATTTACCTGTGCAGCCCCTGACCTTAATGTAATTCTAATGGTCATGATGTTCTATATTTTTTCATTAAAAACTTTTAAAGACACTTTTCTGTAAATATATCTTGCGTTTCACTATTGACCTTCTTTCCGTAGATCAAAGCCTCGGTCACGGTCTGGATCCAAGAGCAAGTCGGTGCCGAAAACGAAGACGTCGCGATCAAGAAGTCGTTCACGGAGTAGATCGAGATCAAAACCAAGATCCAAACTAAGGTCACGGTCAAGATCATGGTCTCGAGGCAGGTCAAGACCAAGATCTCGAACCAGGTCAAATTCAAGGCCGAGGTCGAGAACCAGATCTAGGTCCAGGTCGCGTCCTAGACTGAGGTCACGGTCTAAGTCGAGGAGCAGATCCCGACGGCCACGGTCATACACACCGAGATCCAAGTCGTATTCCAGGTCACCACGACCCAGGTTGAGATCGCGAACAAGGTCCCGGTCACGATCTAGAAGCCCACGACGCTCAAGATCACGATCGCCTCGCTATCGATCTAGATCACCATGGCGGTCCAGATCGCGATCGAAGAGTCCTCGATCACGATACAGAATGTACCCACGATCACGTTCCAGGTCACGAGGTCGATACCGCAGCAGATCTCGGTCGCGTACGAGGTCTCCAAGGTATTCCAGATCTCGCTCGAGGAGTCCGTACCGACGCTTCCGAAGGTCGCGGTCGCCACGGAGTCCCCCCAGAAGACGTGAACCATGGTCACCACCCCCGTTCAACCCTTACCCACAGGACGCACCCCCTCCACCCCCAGGAGAGGTGGGGCCAGGACCGCAGCCACTCATGGGTCTGTCCATCAGAGGGTTCTCCCCGCCCCCTCAAGGCAGATACGGGTTCCCGCCCTACCAACAGAGGGGACCAATGCCACCAGATTCATACTACAAGTACGTATACCTAATGGAGATTGACAATGCTTTATATATACTGTAAATCATGAAAATAACGCGAGCAGAATATTAATGCGAAAAATGCGACCCCCCTATTGTCGCATTTAATTGCTGCGCATTAAAGGTAAGACTGGTGAACAAACATGAATGGAGATATGACCGTTTGCATTTTATTGGTATCACATTTACGTCTAAAATCTAGAGGTCGCATTAAATTAGTGACGCATTAATTTCGTGATTTACAGTATATAGTATGACACCTCTGTGCTATAGTATAGGTGGGCAGCTAGTAGCTGAACATTGAACTACATCCTAGTAATGCTAGCAACGCATTGGCCGTATTTCCGGTATGGAAAATGTTGCCGATAAACTCCCTGCAAACACTAAAAACACTAATTACATAAAACAAACATTTTTTTTATTCCATTCTAGTAGTGTAATTTTGAGTCCTAAATTTTATTTTAAGAACCATTTTGGGGCATTATTTGAGACTGGTTAAACCCTGATGGGGGCATTTCTGGTTAACCCCAGCAGGACAAGAATAATGGCTGTTTGTGGTAGTACGAAGATGTTGACCATAGAAGTGTATTGTTTCAGCTACGGGCCTCCAGGCGCTCCCCGTCCACCATACGACGACCCCTACAACGACTACTACCGCTTCGGTGGGCCACCAGGCACGAGGCCACCTGGTGCCGGCCCCGGCTACGAAGGCCGCTACATGGGCGGGGGCATGAGGTCAAGGTCACCTCGCGGAAGAAGGGGCGGAGGTCGCAGTCCGGGACGAGGTCGAGGCAGGATGGACCGACCCGACCAATGGCGGGACCGTGAGGGCCCCCCGGGGTACGGGCGTGGGCAGAACTTCGACCGGGAACTCGAGTTTGGAAAGCGCGACAAGAACATGGAGTTCAACAAGAGGGAGGAGAACTCCGTGGGAGGAAAATCTGAGCGACGTCGCACGGACCAAGAGAGGAGGCCCAAGGAAAAGGATAAGGAAAGGGAGAAAGACAAGGAAAGGGAGAAGGGAAGAGATAAGGAGCGAGGAGGGAAGGAGAAGACCAGGGGAAAGGAGAAGGGGAAAGGCAAGGAGAAAGAGAAGAGGGAGAAGAAAGATGGGAAAGATAATAAGGAGAATGCCGAGGTTAAGGGTAAGAAAGAACACGGGACTAAGAAAGACAAGGACTCGAGTCAGATAGGGTCGTCTGAGACCGAGGGTATTAAGAAAGTTAGGAGGAGGACGGGCAAAGAGAGTTCTGATAGTGACACTGCCGTTGGTGTGGGTAAGCCTAAAATTAAACCCAGCAATTTAATCGAATTAACAATTGCCTCGGCGATTCCAGAGGAAAGTGGAAGGCCTGTAAAAAAAGACTTGAGGAAAGCCGAAAGGCCGGTTAAAGACGGGAGCAAAATCGGCAAAGCCAAAGATTCAAAAGTCGAAAGATCCGTTCGGGACGAGGCGGAATCAGATAGATCGGGGAAGGCGAAGAACGAGAGAATCGGAACTTTTGATGGGAACCAGTCCGACAACATGCCCGGGAAACTCAGGGTCAAGGCCAAGAAGAAGAAAGCCGCCAAGGCGAGGGCGGAATCCACTACAGACGAGAGTTCAGACGCATCCGAGAAAAAGAAACATTTGAAACGGGTCACTCCGGACATCCCAGAAGACATTCCTGAGGAAGGAACGGAGAGTCCGGCTAAGCGAATCAAACTGGCCGACAGCGTGGACAAGGCGGAGGGGGAGGTCCCGGAATCGTCCAGTCGGAAGGAGGAAGACATGGTCCCAGTTCCGGAACTGTCCAAGTGGGAGAGGGAGGACTACGACCAAAACTCGGAGAGTCCCATCAGGAAAGTGAAGAAGAATGGAGACAAGAAGCCCTTACCGAAGTACGTATTTACATGTTGTAGTGCTCATATTAATTTGAACATGATTGCAATTATTTGGAAAGTGGGTATGGTGGTCAAACTGCCATTTTATATGATGGAAATCTATGAACGTAAATATACGATAGTAAATTGATAGTTCTAACAGCTAATTCATCACATATGGGTGAAAGATTCTCACTGTGATGTAAAACAATAATTTACTCATGCTTTCCAACTGGTGATATGTCAAGGCGATCTTTTAGAAAAGTCTATGCTACGAGAATAATAATAACAAGTAATTTATCAACATCTATAGTACTCATCAAAGATGTTGAGGGAATCTAGTTGATTAATAATAATTATTTTTATATTATTAAACATCAATTGTAGCGTATGAGTGAAATATTCCTGCCGTGATGTAAAATGAATAACTCGTTCACTTGAATTGAAAATTGAAACCTGCCTCCAATGTCTGAATGTAAGTCAGAAACATTAGAACACATTCATTTTATATTATTTATTTATTTAGAGATGTTCCAGTATCTGTAGGAATTGTAAGAATGTCTCTGTCGACTTCCAGATCCATCATTGAGAGCGCGGAGAAGGTGCTGTCCCAGAAGCAGATGAAGCCTACCCCCGTGTCATCGTCCGTGGCGGCCCCGACTGCTCCTAATAAGCCGCACCGGCGCGTGTACCTCGACGAGGACCTCCCACAGGCCGAGGACGACGACCGCAGGGTCAACCGGAGTCAAAAGTCCATCGAGATCACCATCTCCCAGACAGACAAGCAGCGCGACGACAGACACCGGAAGTCCAGCACGGGGAAGGCCTGGTCGGAGGAAGAACACCGGGCTTCTCAGAGAGGAGGAGGAGGAGGAGGAGGAGTTGGTGGGAGCATCAAGGACCGGCTGGGCAGGAGAGATTCCGCTCGGGAGGACGGCAGAGGCAGCAGGGGCGAGCGCGACAGTCGGGACGGGAGGGACGGTCGGCACCTGGAAAAGAGCCGGAGCCAAGAGGACGATTGGGAGAAGAGTGGGAGAGGACACCGGGACCGGATTCCGAGTCGGAGAGAAAGCCGGGACTCCACGGTCCGAAGCAGGAGTACAGAGAGAACGGACAGGAAGTCCAGAGACGACAATCAAGATATCCATAGCTCAAGAACCGAGAAAAGCTCAAAAGGTAGCAGGATCGATCGCAAGGAGTCCGTGATCGACGAAGCGACATTCGAACCCGATTACGAGGAAACGGGTTTGGACACGGAGAACGTTGTTGAACCGGAACGGAAGAAGTCGATCGTTGAACCGGAGAGGAAGAAGGAGACCGAAGAAAGTGCTGTGGAGACAACGGAAGAAGAGGAAGATGAGGAGGAGGAAGAAGACGATGATGAAGATGATTCGGAGGAAGAAGACAGCAGTCCAAGTAAGAAGAAGGACAAGTCTGGGGAGAAGAAACACAAGAAGAGCAAACATAAGAAACACAAACACAAACATAAATCTCATAAGCATAAGAAGAAGAAGCATCGGCATCACAAGGAAGATAAATAGTGCCATAAATAAATATCGTAAAGTGCTTTCACGGTTAACGTCGTCATGGTATATAGATCTGCCAAGGGGATTGTTGTTGGTAAGTGGTGCAGAGATAGTGTATTCACAAACTGGGTTTCAGAAATGTAGCCTAACGGAGATTTAGGCAGTTGGGTAAATTGGGCTTCATATAAGAAATGGAAGGGTCAGTATTTAAGTTGAGCAGTATTTTATTCACGAGCAACTATCTAAGATTTGTCTTTGATATCGGCAAAATTTAATTATTGCCTAGTCATTATTTTAATTTGCGAAATACTCAGTTAAATCGCAGGAGCTTTGAGTTGCAAATTTCTTTATTAGGTTATCAGATTACAAAATGTATATTTATTTAGTTTGTAAATAGTGTACGAGTGAGTGTCTTTGGATGTCGAAGATTTCAGCTCAAGAAATATTAAGGGGCGTCAGTTACTTGTGGGTTATCTACCTTGGGTGCAATATTCATGATGACCGATATTTTGCAGGTGTAACATTTTTTTGTTTTTATTTCACTTATTTTTTTCTCTCACCAAAATGGAATTGAGTAATATTTAGAAGTGTATGAAATATTAGTAAGCAGTATTGAAGATTCTACTAATCTCGTCACGTATGGGTGAAATATTCCTGATGTGACGCAAGTCTTGAGGAGATGATAGTTTTATCTTCTAACAAATCTACTTCATTGTTTAATTCTATACAGCTATATTTCTAAATTTGAATTTAACATGGAGTGATTTATAAATATCAAAAGAATTGAGGGGGTATTCACAAAAAAAAGGAAGAAAATATTGATGTATATTATTATTGTTATTACTATATATTTGTATGGATCATGCAAGAGTGCAAACTGTATATATAGTACGCAGATCATGTTTTCTACGAGATTCTGATTCGACATATACGAGTGCAAGATGACCTTTTGTCTGAATGGGAATTACGAAGAGCAAATAAAATTAAGTTGAACCAATTCTGTGTTTGTGTGTACTGTTACCATGGAAACGTCTACAGCTTGCTTGTTGATGCATTGAAGAGGAAATGTGTTCAGTCATAGAGAACTATGTGTTCAGTCATAGAGAACTATGTGTTCAGTCATAGAGAGAGAACTATGTGTTCCTAACACAGAGAATGAAATTTATCACCCAATACTGGCTCACACTGGAGATAACATCAAGAGGACAACTATGTTATTCACCCGGAGATA